>JAIPRL010004923.1:0-35117 GCA_025469235.1 Pemphigus obesinymphae | reverse complement strand
GAATATTTCAATTATTTAAGCAGAAACAATGTAATATATGGAAAAAATATAATAATAATCAATCATACATTTTTTAAATATAAAATATAATGCGCGAGACGGTCTGGTTTTGAAAATTTTACCTGTACAAAAAATTACAGGGGTTTTGAAATATACGAGACGGTCTGGATTTGACGATTTTACCTGTATACAAAATTATAGGGGAATTGGACTATACGAGACGGTCTGGTTTTGACGATTTTCCCTGTATACAAAATTACAGGGGAATTGCACTATACGAGACCGTTCTCGGATTCGACAATTTTCCCTGTAAAAAAATATGCACATGGGGAAAAATGAAAAAGAAGCCAAATATCGGATCAAAATATGTAGAAATACCGCCTCAAATTTTATTTTTTTGGCTAGTCTAGGTTCCAGAACATACAATACCCTACTACTATTATGATTATAATATTAATGATAACAATAACAATGACAATGATATTAATAAAGATATACAAGATATTAATGAAGAAATTATTGTGATGACTACCAGAAAAATATCCGATATTAATACTGTGCCACAAAACTTGTGTATTGCGAGTACAAATGGTGACTTTTCTACTGGTCTACATAAATGTCAAATATGCAAGAAAGCTGTACATATATTTGGATGTTTTTTGGCCTGCCCCAAATACTGATGAAGGATGTGGAGAAGAAAGAATATGTTTAAAATGTGAAGAAACAAATGTTGAAAATAGTGCAAGAGAAATATGGAAAAAAAATCTATGACATAAAAATCTAAATTGACACGATCGGATTCGTCGTATCTTGTAAGCCAACCAGGTTTTGAAAACATAAATTTAAACCAAAAAGGATCATCAGTGTAAATTTTTTTCCTTATTTAAGAATAAAAAAATCAAACTTCCAAAAATAGAAGAAAAAATTATATTGAGTAATACCTGTGCTTTAGATTCTCTATTGACTGTTTTAGCATGTTCGGCATCTGATAGCCAACATTTTAAAACATTTTTGCTAAGTATAACAGATACACATTTAGCAGTTAAATTTATATTTAATATGTTAAAAGAAACATGGAAAAATATGTATAATAAACGATTGGAACTATTATTCCCGAAATTTCAAACAGAAAGTCTAGTGGGTGGATTGAAACACATTGATGTGACGGATACTGCAACTGGTATTGCCAAAAAAGTATTGGATTGTATAACATCAATGAAATGGGAAATGAAATGCAGCAATGGGTTTTGTGAAAAAGACAAATTAATAAAAATTCAAGCAGCCACAGTAGTTTCAATAAATGTATATGACCAAGAAATAAATTTAGAAAAAGAGATAGACAATGCTCTTAATGTGAAAGATATTTGTAATAATTGTCTAACCACTAAAAACACATCTATAACACTTGGCGAGTGTTTTATTGTAGCAATAAATGCCATGCCTACAGATAAAATATTATAATTATATATTTGTTTACATATATTTTAACTAATCGTAAAAATAATAACATAATTTTAAAATATTGTACACATAATACTACATGTTTATACCAGTAAAAACATTGATAATGCACCACCAGATACAATCCAGAAAAATTATGTTTCACCATATAAAAAGAGTTTCGAAAATAGGGATAAAAAAATTATCGATATTATATAATTGTGGTATAGTTGCCTTTAATGCACCAGATAGAGGTGGTCTTCGATCAAACACATCTGGTCATTACACTGCATATGTCCTACGCTCAAATGATAGATGGGAATTGTATGACGACTGCAAGGAGAAAGTTATACATACCAACCCAAAGTGTCAAGCTCATATAGATTTGATGATATTTACGGTTTGAATATTGATAAAATAAATTTTATACATATTATAATAGATTGGAAACCATATTTTAAATAAATTGGAATGATTTAAATAATATTAAAGAGATATTTTTTGAAATATAAATTTAATTCTTTAATTATTATTAAAAATAAAATCATATACATAAGTCATAACTATGAAAAGAACAATGATAAAATAATATTATAATTTATAATTAAATTAAAAGCCATAAACAATCTTTGGATATAGAATATTAATAGTTACATGACTAAATAAACGATTCCATAACTTTGTAAATATTATAAAGAATCTTTTGATACCTTTATAATTCACTCATGGGCATCAACAAATAATATAATTATAATAGGTTTTATAAATAAATAAATACATACTGTAAATCAGGGCTTGAAACCGTAAAAAATAAACGGTTTTGTTTTCGATTTCGATTACCGGTTTACATTTTTGCGGTTTCGATTTCGATTTAAAATATCGGTTTCAAAATATTTCGATTTCGGTTTTGACTTTGTATACCGGTATTTTATATTTTAGATTTCGTTTTAAAATACCGTTTTCAAAAAAAATTTCGTTTTTGGTTTTAACTTTGCATACCGGTATTTCGCCTTTTCGATTTCGATTTAAAATACCTACCGGTTTTAAAAATGTTGTTTTCGAAAATTTAAATGTCAATAATATTAATTTCAATATATACCTGCATATAAATATAGATTAATTTTATATAATTATTTTATCACTATAATAAAATAATTTAAATCCAACAAATGTATTTAAATTATGATGCAGCTATTCCTTAAGAACTCGGAAATAAAAAACTATTAAAAAGTTAATTAATCATTCTATTAAAAAACCGGGTTCTGGGATATGGCTTACCCTGGCACCCGAAAATAAAAAACGGTTTTTGATGGGTAAAAATAAGTTACAAATTCCGGATTTGTGATTACAAAAAATTACGAATTACTTACTAATTTGTGACATATTTTTTAAGAATGATATATGAACTTGTGGTGCCAGGGTAAGTGACCTAAATAAAACTATACCGTACACTGCAACAGTGAAACTGTCGAGTGACAACTAACATAATTCAATACTAACAAAATAAATACAATATATTATATCCCAATAGTACAAATATCGGAACAATTTATCTTATTTTTACAATTTATAATATGCTTCATTGGCAATTTGATCTTTTGTAAATACCTATTAGGTTTACATGTTAAAATTTTTTAAAGTATTCAGTCATTATAAAAACCACAATTGAATTTTATGCAGTACATGATTATCAAAATATATATTATTAACAGAATGTAGTTCTGTGTTAAAAATGGTAAATTTAATCTTTTAAAACTGTCAGATTAGATTACATTATTCTGTCCTTATATTTAATTCTATTAATTTAGTAATATTAATTCAAATATGTATGATTACAATTTATATAAATTAATATATTTTTATTTTTATTATATTTTAGTATAATCTGATGATTGGATTGAAACCATGTACTATAAAGGCAAAATAAATCTAATTTGATAATCATTATAGAATAAATTCTCGGTCATATTCTTATATATAGGTATTAAAAAATATTATTGAATCTCGTTTGCTCATTACTGAATAAAAATGCAAATTATTACAACTCTATTTAAAGTAGTAGGTATATATAGTATACCTACTATATATACTAGTATAATCCATAAGTATAACATAAGTATATATATATATATACTTATGTTTTATTGCCATAAGTTGCTATGTATTGTAATCAATTAATTTTTATTTTTTAGTTGTACAATAATATGAATTATGTATATTTGTACGAAATTCCATTAATCGGTTTTTTAAATAGTAAGACTGAATCATACATCACCACATATAGGTATATAATATTATTTATATTTTTCCCGTATGGAAATTAATCTACCACAGATATGAACCAAATTAATTCTTGATTGGAAATGGGTCTAATTTGATTTTCATATAGGGGTTAAGTATCGAAAATCTTATTTACTTGAAACGTTAATTAATTTTGGTTGATTATTTAAGTAGTATATTTTGGATCGTTCTGGCACAAGGCGGCTCCACCGACTCCACCGCCCTATAGGGCCATTATCACTACTGATACCTTTATCTCTTATCACACAGGGCTGTTATCATTGTTGATACCGTTATCTTTTATCACACATGCCTGTTATCACCATCGATAACGTTATCTCTTATCATAAATACCAATATTTACAACGTTATCTCTTATCAATAAAGCGTTATTGATAACGTTATCTCTTATTACAAAAACGTTATCAACATCGATAACGTTTGTTCTTATCATATCGTATGATAACACACCATCAGTATTGGTTACATATCGTTTGTTATACAAACAATTTCGATTAAATTATCTCTTATCATCGTTCCCCGTAAATCCACATTGTTTTCCAAACCCCCTCTCGGCCGATGGCTCCGCCAGGTAACCCGCCTCACCTCGTCTCTATATACATCGTCCTTGCAATTACCCCCCCCCCCCCGTAAATCCACATCGTTTACCAAACCACCTCTCCATTCACGGCTGCACTGAGTGTTCCGCCTCACCTCGTGTCTCTATATGCCCCCGTCCTCGCATATGATGAAACGCGCTATCTGTAATCGAATACGTTATCCCTCGTCGTAGTTGTCGTTGAGGAATTGTCATGTATTAAAGAAATGGGTTGTTCACGATTAAATCAGCTGTGCACCGAAGATAATTTACCTTGTATTTTTCATATGGGCTTAAACACTAAACAATATACATTTTATAAAATATTTGCATTTAGAAAATGGTTTAATAATAATCCTTGAATTATATATATATTTTTTTTCGAATAAAAACATTTTTGCTTTATAATAATCCTGTTTTTTTTTACAATTTACAGTAAGTGATATGTATAACATGGTTAAATGGCCCATCTCACCACTGAGGATAATCTCTTATCGGTGATGATGGAGTACAGTTAGATTATGAATATACATTTATACATTTTATACTATTTTTAATATTTCCGAAATAATTGATTATAATTCAAAATCATAAATAGCAATAAATGAGTATATATAAAAAAAACAACAAAAATGGACCAAAATAAATAAAAATAAATAAATAGAAGAAAAAGAAAAATAGACTACATCATATACACTGGTACATTATATAAACTGATGGTCATTAGTATTATTTATCAACCAATATTTAATTGAGTGTTCGTATATTTTATTAGACGTACTGTTAATAATTTGCACCGGGATATCATTATATCATTTAGTAATCTCAAACCAACTTGCGAAAAACATCGACTTGATTTTGATAAACGGACAGTAGGGATTTCTATATTGCTCTTTAGTCGTGTGTTATAGTATCTAGGTTTAAATTAAATTAAATTAAATTTGTAGGTATAATATAGGGCGTTTCTGTAAAATAATTTTTGTGTTGTAAAAACTTTGAATTCATTAAACAGATCCTTAGTGGAATATGTTTTTTGTTTATTTAAAATTATTTTAATTATACTTTTTTGAGATCTGAATATTTTATGGCTTCCTATAATACCTAAGCCACCCCAAGCGGTTATTCCATATTGTAAAATAGATTGTTTCATAGCAAAGTATATCAAACCTAAGGCCTGATTATTTAGGAATTTTCTTGCGTTAGTAAACAGATAGCGCAATTTTTGTAGTTTCATTATTGTATTATTTGTGTGTGTATTCCATTTAAGGTGTTGATCAAATGTAATACCTAAATATTTAGTAATTCCTGTTTTATTTATAATATTACATGGACAATTATTAAATTTACAATTTATATCATGAATTTTAATAGAATTTGAATTCGGTTGCGTTCTTTTGTCTAGGGTAAAAGTGATGTAATTTGATTTGGTGTAGTTTATTCTTAAGTTATGTTTGAGAAACCATGCATTTATCAAGTGTAGGTCCGTTTCCGCTTTTAGATGGACTTCCTCCCAATTGTCTCCTGATATGAGAATGGCGGTATCGTCTGCATAAGAAAATAATTTACCGTGAATATTTAAATGACCTAATGAAGATACGTATATAATATAAAGAATAGGTGATAATACTGTTCCTTGAGGAACTCCTGTTGTAATTAAAAGTTCATCACTAAGTGTGTTGTTAATTCTTACTTGTTGCTTTCTATTGTGCAGATAAGAGTTTAATAATTCTAGTGGCTTATTAATTATACCTATAGGTTGAACTATATGTAAAAACGATGTATGAGAAATTCTGTCGAAAGCTTTACTCAGGTCTAGGAATATTTCTAATGTTTTTTTTATTATAATTTAAGTTACTATAAATATCCATTGAAAGCCGAGCTAAGGCATCTTCTGTTCCTAAATTTTTCCTAAATCCATATTGAAATTTAGGTAGGACATTATTTTCTTCTAGGTATTGTAAAAGTCTTGTTTTTATAGCCCACTCAAAAATTTTTGAAAAGATGTTTAGTAAGCTAATCGGTCTGTAATTAGTGATTAGTTTTTTATCACAGCTTTTGTAAATGGGAGTTACTATGGCACTTTTGAAAGAATCTGGTATGGTACCTTCCCGTAGTATTGTATTAAAAATATGTGCTAAGATCTCCGATATTGATTCTTTAATCTGTTTAACTACGTTGATTGATATTCTATCTTTACCTGGGGCCGAATCACCTATCATCTGTGAGATAATATTAATCACTTCCAATGTATTTATTTTTCTTAAGTACAAGGATTGATTAGGGTTATGCTTGTCTGTCAATGAATTTAATTGGAAATCTTGGTTTTTTATACTTTTGTTTTGGGTACCTATTGAAGTAAAAAAATTATTAATAGTATTAGCTATTAAAAGTGGGTCGGAATCAGATTCATAGGTATTGTTATCAATATTCAAATTAAAATTTTGTTTGTTAGACTGTGTTTGCATTGTTATTTCTTTTATTGTTGACCATATTTTTTTGGGGTTGTTGCAGAATTTTTTGATTTGAGTACCATAGAAATTCTGTTTCTGTATGATTATAATATTAGATAGTTTATTTCTATATGTTTTATATTTATTAGTTAGGAGAGTGTTAAAGGGTTGTTTTCTAGTTAACGTATGTAGTTTATCTCTTTTTCTTATAGCGCTAATGATACCAGGTGTAATACACTGGTTTCGTTGATTATTATTTTTTTTTGTCCCATAATGCGTATTATTATTTAAATTAATTTTTGTAATTGATGTAAGTAATGTTATTTTATTTTCAGCAAGTTTTAAAGTTTTTAATTCGTCCCAATCTGTTTTGTAAATTTCCAATCTGAATTCTTTAAAATTTACGAATTTATATGAGTTATTATTTATATTTTTAATTTGTTGTGGAACGGTTTGATTTAATTGTAAAAATAAAGGATAATGATCAGTGATTAGTGAAATTATACCCGCTGAAAAAATATTATAATGTTTGTGATTATCTTTAATGAATATATGGTCGATGCAACTATTGGTTAATGGTCTTGTGGGGCAATTAATATATTGAATGAAATTAAAAGAATTTAATAAATCGTAGTATAATGTTGTAGAATTTGTGGTATCAGATATATTTATGTTCATATCACCTATTACATATAAACGTAAGTTGTCTAAAAGAGTTGAAATATCAGTAATTATGACCTCAAGATCTTCAATAAATTAAAAAATATTTCCACTAGGAGACCTATATACTGATATTATTCCATAATTAATTTTATTAAATGTTATTGTTGTAAACATACAATTAGCATCTAGTATTTTAAATTCAGTCGTGGTGTAATTTATATCTTTTTGAATAAATATAACTATACCGTCCGATTTGGGTGTATGACCTTTTTGAAATTGAAGATTAATAATTATTTAACGAGATACATTTTTGATCAATATTATTTCCTAACCACGATTCTACTGTAATTATTATATGGTTTTTATTCTTAATTGCTGCATTTAGACAATCTAGTTCAGTTCAGTTATGTGATTAGCAATACTTCTAATATTAGTAAATAGTATATTCAAACTGGTATCATTGTTATAAAGTTGTGTGTTAATCTCATTAGGTGAGATTATTTTTGTGTTTTCTTTATCAATGATATCAAAAAGTGTGTTAATCGATGCCATTAAGATCAATTGATTTATTATTTGTCCCTATTATTTTTTTTAAGTGTATATAATGTAGATTGTTATTAGTGTAAACAAAATAGGTATAATATAGATCATTTTCCAATGAAAGTCTAATAGTTAATGTTTTAAATAGAATGCAAAAAAAGAAAAATATGTATGTAATAAGTATTGAAGAAATATACATTTAAAATATGTGTATTAAATATTTTATGATTACAATAATATTACAATGCTTGAAGATCCTTACCAGATTTTATTCGAATGATTTTTGAATTCTCGTCTTTTCTGATGAGAATGTCTGAGTTTGTGATCCATACAAACTTGTAATTTTTTTCTTTAGCTGTCGATCTTGTGTTTGAAAATAGAATCCGTTTGTCCTTGGTTAAGCGCTTGTTAATGAATATTTTACGTATTATTAGTTGACCAATTATCAGATAACATGTTTGCATTAAGCTTTATCGTTTTCGAAGAGTGTATAAGATTCTTTCTCATTTCTGTTGTTTTCAATTTTGTTATTATTATTGGATAGCTGTTGTTTGATATTGCTAGTCTAGTTGCTTCTGTAGCTGTAATTGTAATATTTAATTTTTTTGCAATCTGTTGTACGATAGCAAGGCAATTTTCGTTAGGAGACTTCGATACTCCTTTTATTTCAACGCTGTTACCGAGATTATGTTTTTCAAATGAATTCAATTTTTGTTTGATTTCTACATTTTCATTAGATAATCGTAAGTTTTCAATTTTAATTTTCTCATTCTCGTTTCTTAAATGTTTCATTTTAGTTAATGATGATTCTAATTTTTTGTTAAAATCATCAAACTGCTTGCTCATAAAACTCACTGAATTTAATAGTTCTTCCATTTTTGTGTCCAGTTTAGATATTGGATCACTTGCTGTTTTAAGTTCAGAGTTTTGACACGTAACACATAAAAATCTAGATTTTGTGTTTTTAGACATTTTTTTGAAATTTGCTCCAGTGACCCCAGTACAATAAAAGTGAACTATTGCTGAACAAACACTGCATTCCAATGTATCCTCATTATGCGTGAATTTTTCATTGCATTTCACGCACTTGGAAGACATTTAAAATACGTTATATAATTAATTGAAAAATATATTATCGATATGATTAGTTTAATTCGAATAGGTACGATCTTGCTGGACGATATACTTAGTTGTAGTGGACGGCGATAACGACGGTTATTATGGTGATACGGAGGGAACAAACACACGTGTTGTCTCCACCGTAGTCGAAACTGTACTGTATATATATATATGTGCTATGCTTTGTAGAAGAATTCTCTGCTCCAAGCTATTGCTTTTTTCAGAGGGTTGGATATTATTTCATGAGGATTTTGGAATTGAAGTCGAAGAGAGACGGGTTAAAACGAAATCGGAAGTGACTTAAATCTTTGAGTGACTCGAGGGCGAGCGCCGATACCCGATATGTGAGGGTGGTGTGAGAGGAGTATGCGCTGTTTCGCGGATTCGCGCATGTGTTCAAATGTATCCTGAAGTGAGTCTATTTTAGTATTATTGTAAATTATTTGGTTGCATGCGAACCACGGTTGGCCTGTGATGGTGCGGAGTGTGATTTGACTGGAAGGTTTCAAGACGCCTCCAGTTGCGTGCGGCAGTGTTTGAGGACCAAGCGGGTCCTGCATAAGTGATTATGGGCCTTATGTAGGTTTTATATATGTAGATTTTTAAATTTAGACTGAGAGGACTGTTTGTGTTTATTAATGGGTAGAGTGAGTGCCTAACATATTTTGCTTTATTGAGTATGTTGGAGATGTGTTTATTAAATGTGAGGTCTATATACATAATATGTATTATATATTATAATATATTATATGTAATCAATGATAATACGTACACGGACTAACTGTATAAACATTTCCTGCCCGGTCTTTTAGTGTGCATGAGCCTGAACTTGTAAATTTGTTCCATTTTTTACATTTTGATATTTGATTCGATATTTTTTTTTATGCATGTACCTACCTACCTCTATAATCTATAAAAAAAAAAAAAATTTTGGGCAGATTATATTACATCGTAACTCATATATTTTTATAATTATTGTTGAGAATTAACAAACGAATAAAATATGTTAATAAATAAAATAAAACAGAAGTACCTACAACTTTTTAAAATAATGATATAATAAAATTAAATATAATAATTTTTATAACAATATTTATTATAATAATATCTATAATAAATATTATTATTATTTGTATTAATTTATCATTATTAATAATAAAAAAAGATTCTGAATGAAGTTCAATGTACCTACCTATATGTGTAACATTATTTTCCGATTTACAACGATTTTCCAACATTTACGGAAGGCAGTTTTCCTTATACAGCTTGCCTTATACAATATGTAATTTGTACGCATAAAGAAACTAAATCAAATAGGTACCTATCAAAATGTAAAAATTGGAACATATTTACAAGTCTAGTCGCATGCGCACTAAATGACCGGGTAGGAAATGTTTACACGGTTTGGTTTGTGCATGAATATTAGAAAATTAGAAAAAATTTAGAAAAATTAGAAAAAATATTTCTCCAATGTTCATGGGTTTGTGTATGCATTATCTACACGATCGCCCGTGATGATAGACTCAACAAAAACAAAGTCCCAAAATACGGCTTATCACGTCATTTCTTTTCCTGTGAAGATTGGTAAGTGTTTGCCATGAACATTTGCTCATGGTGTTTGGGTACCCATGGGATCTCTTATCAAAAATTGATAGCGGAACATACGTTATATTAAAAAAACTTTTTGTATTGTAATAGGTAAGTATTTGTTTTTCTTTTCATGTATATAACTTGTTTTCCCTCTTAATTATTAATTAATAAACATTTTGTTGTGTTATATCTTAATACCGTAATTCAATTGTATTTTAAATGTCCGGCCATATTAAGCCAATCAATAAATTGGATGTTCATAAAATATGCTCAGGACAGGTAAATTACAGTACTTCTCATATTATAATATGATACCTGTATTACATATTATCATATTTTATAATATATATATTTGAAATACCTAGGTAAAAATATTTATTTATTTTATTCAACCAATGTACTATATTTTTAAGGTTGTATTAAACTTGGCGACTGCCGTAAAGGAATTGATAGAAAACAGTTTGGATGCTAAAGCCACATCAGTTGGATTAAAACTCAAAGAATTTGGTAAAGATTTAGTAGAAGTAACAGATAACGGAACTGGTGTTCATCCTGATAATTTTGAAGGCCTTGGTATGATAATTCAATACCTACTTATTATAATATTGTTAACAGGTAAATGTAAATCAGGCAAGAGGGGCAGCTGCTCCCTCTGGTAAAATTTAAAAGGGCCGTGCCCCCCTTGATATTTTGGAAATTAATTTTTATATTTGTGTTATTTTGTATATATTTGTGACTTGTTGCAGTTATCTGATATTGAATCTGTTAAAACCTATTTGAAATATTCAATTCAAAAAACAATTCTGAGCGAAGTTGGTAGTATTATTTTCTGATTTATACCTAATAATTTTCTATTATTTTTGGTAGTTATCATTTTTTATGAATTAGGTAGATACTGAAAATTGGTACTTCCTAAAACAAGTTTCAATTTTATCTCATCAATATTATGTTACAATAAATATTTGATGCAAATTTTAAACATCTAGTATTGATTATTTCCGATTTATAACAATAATTTTGGTTACATATAGTTTTAATTGATGCTTACATATCCTTTAAATTTCCTCTGCATTATTGTAAAACTAAGAGATTCCTTTCTCTGCTCAAAATCTATAATTTACTAATGTTAAACATTTTTATAAATTGTTTGAAGTATTTTTAGTTGCTTATTTTGTATACCTATCTCTTAATTTAAAAGTTGATTATTTATATTTTTGCTATTCAGTATACACACATTTTATGTTTGTATAGAATTTCATGATATTATGTTTCTTCATAATATATATATGGAGATTATAGAGATAATACAAAACTAAAAGCAAATGAAATACGCAAGGAATTGGTCCTGTGAAATAACCACTTTTACAAATTGTTCAGGACGATGAAAAAACTTCTTATAAAAATATGTGATTAACTTTCATTTTCTTGATATCATGTATCAATCTTTGTCTATTTAGACAGTATGACCAACACTTGGGGCAATTCCGGAGTTATCTGGTTGTTGTCCTGAAAGACAAAACCAAACAATTACATTTTAGATTCTGAGTGTAGCAAGGAAGCTAGTGGTTTTACAATGAACTGTATGTTTATTTTTTTTTCTCTCTTAACAAATTTTTGACCAGAAGGAGCTGAGTAGATGCATTGGCGTTAGTATGATATTGATAGGAAATTGGCTCTAGATTGTACCTAAACATAGTATTTTTCGATTTTCCCATTACATTTCTTGGGGTAGAAGAAAAACTTTCTTTTATATGGTGTATGTAGGTAGTTATATACTGTATACATACATATACAATGTATATAATATATAATATACTATGTACTATATATAACTATACCTAAACTCCATACCATACGGTGTATGACTTATTTACATCGTATACATACTTCTACATTATACAATATATACTGGCATTTTAATATTATATGATTTATATTTGTCGGCTACTAAAGTGCGATTTTTGAGTTATTAAAATTCAACAAAATGTGGATCTGGCTTAAATAAATTGCATGTTTATTCGGATAATACACTATAATATATATGGAAATAATATAATATAGGTATGGTAATATTATAAAATTAAAAAACTAAACTGTAATTCAAATGAATACATTTAATTAAATTATATATTTTTTATTTCGACATTTGATCTTCAATGTAATGTTGAACATAGGTAGGTATTGAGTATATAATTTATATTTAGAGTTATATATACTACACCGAAGTTACGCTTAGAATCGTTTTATTGAATGCAATGATTTGTTGTTGCTTTCAAATGGAATACATTCACCAAGAGTATCCTGCCCAGTAGTGAAGAAGTGCACCTTTTTTTTTTACCAATATTTTCTATAATAATTATATTATAAAATTTATACGGTTATTAGAGAATATTTTTTGTCGATTTTCAAAAAGAAGTGCAGTTATCTGGTTGTTGCACCGCACCTTTACATTTTTACATTTTGTGCAATCAGAATTTTTTTTTTTTTTGGGGGGTAAGTTGGTAAAAAAAATTGCTTCTTCCCCCTATAGTAAGTCCCAAGTTAAACATATGAACAGGTATTTGGATTTTGGTATAATAATCCCCACAAATGAGTAGTAATATTCCTTGAGTATAAAATGTTTCAAACTTTTTTACATTTACAAAAATAAATGAATTTTCATTTGAGCACTCGATATTATAAATTATTAAAAAGATGTTACCAAAATCAACTGAATGATGTTATGTTAAATGGAAAGGATACAAACTTCCAAGAACACCTTAAAAAGTGTTTAACTAATAATGGACAACACACGTGTGAAATTGTTTTCCACACTTTATTTTCTAAATTGGTATTGCAATATAAACTCAAATTTGTCAATACATTTTTTTTTAACTAATAATTAAAAATTTTGTGATTTTTTTTAATAACTTCCATCCCATGTGCCTCACTCTGTACCTATATATATATTATACCTAATTAAAATATTTATATTTTATAGGTCTTGGAAAAAAAGATAAAAACTATTTTAAAATATTTATTTAGTTTAACTTAGTTATTGTAATATTTATCATTTTCTTTTTTAAAGTTTATTATTTTTTGTTCAGTTGAAATTTATTTTATTTAAAAAAAAAAAAAAATATACTTATAATCATTTACCATCAACTTATTTCATAAATTATAACCAATTTTAAATACATTATGTATTTTGTATAAGTAGGTACATTTGTTTATTCATATTAAATTTTTATGCAAGTATGCATAACTCATAAGTAGTAATATAATAAAAATGCATGCTCAGAAAATATTCTCCAAAAGATTATTCTCGGGCATTTTACATCACTATATTTTAACTAAATGTATTTAACTTATTCTATGTATGTAAATTATTTATAGTGATAATGTGGTTTGATACTTATTAGGATGTTTCTACTAACTTGTTTTATTTTTTTATTAGGAGATCACCCGTTTGTTTTTTAAGGAGTTCTATAAAGACAATTTTAAGTATATATTTAGAAAAATGAAAATCTCATGATTGAAAAATGTTTAAATATATTTCAGAAGTAATTAAAAAATAGTCGTATACCATAAACATATTTTTATTGAGAACTATTAATAAATAATTATTAAACTCAAGAAAAAATATGTTTCAGGAGATGCACGTTTCTGATAAACTGAGTGATTTTAGTATTTAATGATCTTTTTACAAATTTAAACATTGTAAAATAATCTACATTTTGACATGTACAATTTTTAATAAAATTATTAGAAGTTGAGTTATGTTGAGTTATAAGACTTTGAATTTCCTGGAATTTTCTATTTTGAAGTCTTACAACTTGACTAATAATACATTTATTGATTGAAAATCACCCATGTAAAAATTAAGATCATCTTATGGTCTTTAATTTTTTTTTTTTATAGATGTTATTATATGCTAAATTAATAGTTTTCTAGAAACGTGCATTTTTCAAAAAGCATGTTACTCACACGAAAATATGGCAGTGTAGTGTCCTCTTGAATCTTTTATCTAGTACCCACCTATATACTTAGTATGTAGATATTTATTATTTTGTAAAACTAGTAATGTAATTTATATATAAATAAAGAATAATAACTTTTAATTTTTAGTCACAAACTAAAAAAAAACATTAGTATTTTAATTTTTAACTTATTAGCAATAAAATATTTATAGTTGACTGAATATTTTAATAGTTAAGACATTTTAAAACTACCTAATATTAAAATTAAATTACATTTAAAAACTAAATTGCCAAGTTTTAACAAACATCACAGTAAACAGAATAAGAAATAAGCAAAGTTTTTTTCATACCAAAAATCAGATTATCATTACCTATATAAATGATTTTATACATTTTGTATATAGCATAAGTTAATTAATTAATTAATTACATTTAGTTTAATATATTATGTGATATACCATATACCTAATAGCAATTACATTATACTCGTATTTTAAAATTGTGTTCGTCTTTTTTTTCGCATAGCCCATTTTATATAGGTACCTATATGAAATATATATATATTTTCTATATTTATAATACTTGTAGATTGAAATTATTCAAACCACACAAATGTTACAAAGGATAATTAAGACATTTTCTTGTGAATATCCATATCAGTATGTATTACAATGAAAAATACTTTACTCATTGAAAGCGTGTAAAATAAAACAGTAAATTAAAATGTCGATGTATTTTGAAATTACGAATAATTATATTACCAAGAACCTTGGTTGAGGAAAGAGGGGGTTGTTCACATGATGGGAAATTATTAATGTGGCAATTATTATTCCTAGATTTATTAAATAACATAATAAAAAAATTCACAATACTAATTTGATTAAATACAATATTTTGTTTTTATTTTATTTATAGCTTTAAAACATCATACATCCAAAATTCAAGAATTTGCAGATTTGACTTCAGTAGAAACTTTTGGTTTTCGTGGAGAAGCATTGAGTTCATTATGTGCTCTAAGTGATGTAATTGTGACTACTAGACATTCATCGCAGGCATGTGGCACTAAATTAGTGTTTGATCATTCAGGAAATATTAAACTGAAAGTTCCAATTGCTAAACAAGTATGTATATATTGTTTTTTCTTTATACATATATATATATATATGTATTATATATATTAATATTTTATATAAGCAACATATTGCATTACTTTGAAGCCACAAATCAAAAAATGTTATCTGGAAACAGATGATGGAAGTTGATATATCGTTCATTTGGTCCTCAGAAAAGATAGTGTTATTATTATAATATATATATATTGTTATTATTATTAGGGCTTGGAAGTTATAGGAGCTAAAATAGACAAAATATGCACATGATGAAAAATCTAAAATATGCAAAAAAAGCAATATAAAAATAGAGAAATTTTTTTTTCATTAGATATGTAGTATGTACATATAATATTTTCTTTAAATTTTTGTTTGAAAATGGTCAACATTGTTTTTCTGAAAGTACTTTCACTAGGTACAATGTGAAATGTGTACTTTTCAATAAAATTTCAAATTTTGGTGTTAGAAATTGTATTTATAGAAATATTTGCACGTATCAATGCCTTGCACTTTTTTTTCCTAAAATTAACACAATATTTAAAAATATGCATTTAAAATTTTCGTTTTTAAACTCGTTGTTGTATAAAATAGATTTCTAGATTTGTCCGTTATAAATTGAGTGCATATAGAAAAATTTGAAACTCCTATAACTATAGCAAAAATAAATCATTGAATTCAAAAGAAAATTTTGAGTAAAATTCGAAGTAATATTATTAAAAAAATATGTAACAATGACAACTTTATTTATTATGCTGTTATTTCCCCTACAGTTATAAAAGATAGTTTTTCTTTACTCTACTAAAATTACGGAAATTACAAAAAAAAATTAAAAATTACCTCTTCAAAGTACCAATTAAAACCAATAAGGTTTTTTTTAAATTTATTTTCGGTCTCTTTATTTATTACAATTAATTAAATAATATAATATAAATTCTCATCATAATAATTAAATTAATAATAGAAGATATTAGTATTAAACTAAACAAGTAAAAATTTATATTAATTTCAACAAATTGTTTTCAAATTTTCTTCAATTTGTGGTCTTATTTGTATTTATAGTGCGATATACTTTTTGTAAAATAAGTTTTATTAGAAAAATTTTCTCTTGTTCTCATTTTATGTAATGTAATGAAATGTTAATAGGTTGGAACAGCAGTAACATTGTCTAATTTATTCTATTCATTACCTGTAAGGCATAAAGAGTTTCATAGAAATTTAAAAAAAGAGTTTGGGAAAATGATTCAAGTGGTGACTGGCTATTGTTTAGTTGCTACTCACGTAAAGTAATATGTTTAATAACTAGTCACATTGATAGTAATTATTAAGTATACTTGTTTGTTTATAGAATATCATGTGTCAATCAAACGAAATCAACGAATAATGTTCTTCTTTCAACACATGGTAGTAACACAGTATTAGAAAATATATCATGTATTTATGGGTCTAAACAGGTAAATTATTTTTACAACAAAAATACAAAATTAATGATTTTATTAAAAACAATACATATTCAATATTATTCATAAATTACTTTACAGGCCAACAGTTTATTGGTTTTAAAAAAGGTTGTGCCTGAAAATGAAGACAATAGTGCAGCAAATGTTTTTGAAATTGATGGTTATATATCTAGCTGTGATCACAATAGTGGTAGAAGTTCTAAAGATAGACAATATTATTTTATAAACTCTAGACCATGTGAACCTTTAAAGGTACCTATTAACATTTTTATTTTAAAATAATATTATTAACTATTAAGTATTTAAATATATACCAATTTAACACTTTTAATTTTAATTACTCTTATACATATATTTTTTTTTAACTTTGTGATTAATATTTATAGATACTTATTTAAATACTTATATATGTGTTGTAGTCTTTTCAAGGGAGAGTGATTTGTATACATATATATATAAAAAAATAGAATTGTGGCCCACACACTGATTTATTCTATTTGTGTTATATAAAAAAAAAATTTTTTTTGACACTTAACAATAATTAATTTAAAATGAAATAAAAACTTGAAATTGTGGCATATTGATCTATGCTTCTTACACATTTGAATGCTAATATTTTGTTTGAAAACTAAATTCCTATAGTATCTATAAATAGTTCAAACATTATAGACATATTTAAAAACAAAATATTGAAATTTGAAAGTATGAGAAGCATGAATCAATATTCTAAATGTTTTAACCTTAAAATAATCATCATGAAATTGTATTATAAAACTATTCTTGTAATATACAAATATAATGAAATAATGTAATAATATATATAAATAATAAAGTAATATAATAATATAGTAAATAATATAATAAATGACATACAACCTCTTATGATGAGGTGAATGCCATTAACTGTATTTATTGCCTTCATATATTATATAATAGGCAATCCAGGTAAAATACACAAAACAAAAAATGTGCTATCTATTGTGGAAAAGGAAAATATAACTTATTCCTCTTCTTAATAAAGAAGTACTGCTATATTTTATATATATATTTAAAAGAAAAACTTAAAATCCAATAAATTCTTTATTAAACAATATTTTAGATAAAGAATATGCGTTTTTAAATATACGTGTATTTCTAGAAAATATTTTCCTTTTCAAAATTAGTAATATCCAATAAGTGTTTCAACTCTAATTTTTGCATTGACGACATGTTTTTGTTTTGCACAGTATAATTTTGCTGTATTAGATAAATGGAGATAGAAAATGCAAATGCAAGTATTACTAATCTTAAGAATTAGTTTATAAAACTATCAAGATGTTAAATAAAATTATTATAAAAAAAAAAAATTATCTCTTAAGATTATTTGTTAGTATATAATATGTTAAATTTCATGTTGTTTATTGATATTTTCATATTTTATGTAATTTAATTATTAGGTTATAAAAACAGTTAATGAAGTTTATCATCAATACAATCAATATCAATATCCTTTTGTTTACCTAAATATAACTATTTCAAGAGATGAAGTAGATATTAATGTGACACCTGATAAAAGGCAAATATTTTTATCTAATGAAAATTGCTTAGTTTCAATAATTAAAGTAAGTAGTTAAGAAGATTCTACATCCGAATTTGCTTTCTATATCCGACCAACTCACAATATAGGAAATATACACTCGGCATTCTAATTACAACTTCATCAATTATAATATTAGAGTAAATTTTTAGGCGAGATTATTATTATCTATACTGTAGTACAATGACTTTTTCCGACATTTTAATTTTAAAGAAAAATATATCTATTTAAAAAATAGTTATATCTCTTTACAAAATTTAAATTTAAGAAAAAAATTATAACACCTTTGGCATAGATGATATCTTGTCTAAAAATAGGTAAATTTACTCTAATGTTAGAATTAACAAAGTTGTAAGAAAATTTCTGAGCGTATATTTCCTATATTGTCAGTTAGTTATGATTTAAGCAAATATGGGTGTAGCGTCTTCTTATTATTTAAACATAATATTTTATAAAAAAATGTTAATTAATAAAATACATTTTGAATATACAAAATGTTTAAATTTACTTTCATTTAAAGGCCAGTCTGAATAAATTGTATGAAAATATTCCATCTACTTACAAGATCAATACATCGTTGTACGAATCAATATCAATTAAAAGACCTTATGAATCAAATATAGAAAACACAAATTTTAAACGTGAGTAAAATAATATTATATATTTTTAACTAATATACATTATGAAAAATAGTATTACTATTATTATTTATATATTTATAAATTTATAATCAAAATGTTTAATGTTTTGTATTGATACAAAAATAAATTTATAGTTTGTTAAAACAAATAGCACAAATTACAATTAATGTATAATAAAATTGAGATCATATATTATTATTTATTTTCTGATTAATGATTAAAAATTAATTTCAGAACTTAAGTTGGATATAAATAATGAATATGAAAGTAAAGAAAAAAAATATATATGTCATTCCGAACAAATTAGAACTAAACTGAACAAATGGAAATCTAATAATTCAAAAGTAGTTGCTACAAATACCATAGATCATTTTATAGAAAAGAAAAATGAGCCTAATGATAATAATCAAAACAATTGTACTGAAAAATGTATAGAAGATCAAGTATCCAATATTCCATCAAAATGTGTTGAGATCTCTGAAATTGATGACAAAAAGAATAAAATTATTGAGTTGATACAAGAAGAAAGTGTAGAAGATAATAAAAATCCAGTAATATTGGTTGACAATTCGAACATTACAAATATTGAATTAATTGAATATTCAGAAAATAACTCAATTGAGAAAAATACCGAAAATCTAGAATGTTTAAAAATTGTTGCTGAAAAATCACACATTGAAATGAATTTTAAAAATGATTATCTTGTTAGTGAAGCAAATATAATAAAAAGTAAAAATTTGAATGTTAAAGATACTAAAATAGAAACGGATATTAGCGTAGAAATAGATGCTTCAATAGCACCTGTGGATAGAAAATGTGTTATAGTTGAAACTAATATTGAACAGATTAAACAAAGACTAAAAAGCATAAAATCTCGAATATCTGAAAAACAGAAAATTAAAACCAGGTTTTATGCAACTATTGATCCAAATAAAAATGTACAAGCAGAGAGTGAATTAAGTAGAGAGATTTCTAAAGATATGTTTTCTCGAGTAAGTTCAGATATTATTTTTTTATTATAATATAACATGTTCATTATGTCTTTACAGATGAGTATAATTGGCCAATTTAATTTGGGTTTTATCATTACCAAACTTGATGCTGATTTATTTATAGTTGATCAACACGCTACTGATGAAAAATACAATTTTGAAACATTACAAAAAACAACAAAGATTTTAAGTCAAAAATTAGTTGTGTGAGTAATTAATTCAATTAAAAACTAAAATGTAAAATGTTGCCTAATAAAAATGATTTTTATCTAGTCATTAGTCGCTTGATGAATTCACCCTGTGACAATTTTAGCCATCACTTGTTCAATTCTTAGACATTTAATTTATTTTAGGTATAAATTACCATTTAATACAATAAAAATAAATTATCTTTTTGATTATTAATTGTGTAGTCATATTCCAAGAACTTAATGCAGCAAAAACTATTAAGATAAGCATGCTATTTATGCTCTAAAATTTCCTTTACTCATTGAATTAAAAACGTTTTTTTTTTTTTTTGTAATTGGGTATTAGGTATATTTTTATTTTAGATTATGAGCAGAGTGAGGGAACTAGTGGTTTTACAAATATGCTTATTTTTTTTTCCCATGAGCAACTTTTTAACCAAAGGATTTGATTCAATTGCTATATGTGTACAATACACATGTAGAAATTGGTTGTGTATATAAATGTACTCATTTTTTAGTAGTATTATGTCTAGTTGGTATTTTAGGGATGTAATTTTTCAACATGTTAGGAAAAACTGCCAAAAGAAAGAAAAAAAATGAATTCTGAGTGAAGTGCATCTTAAAATATTATATTTGATTATTATGAATAATATAAAAATGTTTATTTTGATGATAAAAATTATATCATATGATAATTTGAAATAGTGTGAATATTTTTAAAGTAATGAAAGTCATCCATTCTGTAAATATTGCACCTAATAACAGGGTAAATTTGTTACATTAGTTAGATATTTGTCTATCAATTAAAATATATTTTATTTCCAATATTAAAATCAGTTTTTATATTAATTTATAGACCTCAGAATTTGGAGTTGACTGCAGTTAATGAAATTGTGTTAATGGATAATATTAACATTTTTCAAATGAATGGATTTGATTTTGAGTTCCAACAAGATGGTATGTTTTATTGATTCAACCTATTTTAAATGCACTTTACTGATAATTTACCAGAAAATTAATTAATTTACCTAACTTATTTGTATTTTAGCGGCGCCAACAAAAAAAATCAAATTAACTAAGATTCCTATGAGTAATAACTGGAGATTTGGTAAAGAAGATGTAGATGAACTTCTATTTATGTTACAAGTAAACAAGTAAAAAATGTTTTCTTCTTATTAAATAATAATAAATATCCATTAGGATGCACCTAACACACTGTGCAGACCTTCTAGAGTTCGATCAATGTTTGCATCTCGTGCTTGTCGTAAGTCAGTTATGATCGGTACAGTATTGAACTTAAACGATATGAGAAAACTTATTGATCACATGGGAGTTATTGAACAACCTTGGGTAAGAAAATAAATAATAACTATTAAGGCATTCACCTCACTGATTTTTGGTAAAAAAAAACCACTCATTTCAATTCTAACTCGACGAATGATACTTTGTTTTGATTTAAAACATATAAATTTATTATTACTTACTTAAGAGAAACGCATTTTTTTCAATTTCGTATTTTATATTATAATAAAAACCATTTTATGTTTTCAAAATTTTAAATAAAAATATCTACCTAATCAACTAAAATTTATTTTTAAAAAGTACCTTTTCATTCCCTCTTACATGTTACCGAATATTTGAATATTTTTTCAAAATTCAAACTATGAAAATATGATTTGACTTTCTGATGGAATTAGAATTGTCTATTTGAGTAAAAAATAGACAACTTTTTGTGGTTGTGAACTAGATCACTGACACGTGCATGCTGGTGTGCAGTGGCAGATTTAGGTGGTTCAGGTCAGGTAGCCCACAGTTAATATTTGCTTATTTAAATTGGTTTCTTTTAAATACTATGGTAAAAAGTCATTTAAAGTAAAAATTGGTAGTTTTATTTATAAAAGTGGCTTCATGAATTTGTCTTACACACAATTCTCCCTCACTGCTGGTGTGTATATCTCCCTATATATTTTTAATATGGGTTACTAACAGTAATAATCATGCATAATTTAAAAAATAAGAAATTGCTTATACAATACTTATAATCATTTGATGTGGATGCCCTTAATATACTTTTTCTTATTAAAATTCTATTTAGTATTTTTAATTCTAACATGTTGACTGTGCACATGTCCTATATACATTATTAAGAAATTTATTATTAAATGCTTATTGTTTAATGTTTCAGTAGGGTAATTAAAAGAACTATTAATTTAATAAAACTTTAAAAAAAATGTTATTTAACTCACATTTAACTTTTTATTTTACAAAGAAAAAAAAAATTAAACAAACTAGTTCGTAGTATACACTATGAGTAGAGGTAATAAATATGTGCATAATTAACATGTTAAATTAAACAATTTAAGAACTATCTTAATTTTAAATTTTAAAGTAATAAAGTTGTATGCAATTTACCAGGATGAAAAAATGGAAATATGTAGTCTTCCACCAATATTTAAAATTAAAACTACTGTACATATATTGTACATGTATAATACTGATACAGAGATTAGAATTTAAAATAAAGAGTGCAAAGAAGGAAATTATACAAAGATACATTAATGAGAAGAAACATTATTGTATTACCATTATCAAACAAAGAGAGAATAGGAAACTGTTAGTTTTTTTAAGAGCTTGTATAACCAAGAATGTGGTCAAATAATGAGAATTAATCCCAGAAAAGTAACAAATATGTATTATACTAAAAGTTTTCCTATCGATATGAGGTAAAGAATTTAAGCAAAGGATAGAAATTGAATGAAAGAAGGTTAGTGAAGAAAGTAAAGTTAACAATACTGAAACCAGAAATAAGTAAATAATCAACATTGAAATTTAAAAATATATCCAAGTATCCACAAAAAATTTAAGAGAGAAACAAATTATAAAGTATAAAATATATATAGTCTATTTAAAATGAGATCAGTAGACAGTGGCCAATATGTGCGTAGGGCCTTGGCTTCGTTCAGTGCTTTTGTCTTGTGCGCCACCGTTTACAGGATCTTTGTATCATAGTATTGAAAACTAAAGTAAACACATAATTTAAAATGGATTGTGCCTACTGTGATCGACACGATGTAGAATATTGTTTCTTATGTCGCAGTTGGTACACCAGCCGACGCCATATATTAAATGGTTGACTTGGTAGGGGAACTGGTTGACGTCATATAATTGAAGCCGACAAAAACATATTGCTGCCGTCCACTGATCTCATTTTGAATCAACTATAGATTGAGAAGATTTAATTAGTAGAAGAGCTAGCTTGAATTTTCCAGTTTATTATATAATACTTATGTAAAATTATTTATTGATTTTTGTAAAACTTTAAAATGTATATTATATGTTATACTGTTATTATTATTATTTTTTTAGAACTGCCCTCACGGAAGACCAACAATGAGACATTTAGTTAATCTCTCATTACTAACTGAAAATAAAGGCTGAATAATTGTATCATATTCATATATATATGTAAATAGTCAAAGATACTTGGATTACATAAAGTTTTTAAAATGTTTTTATGTAAAAATATATTTTTTTTTTTTTACCAGGAAATTATTTTATTTGACAATATTCATACATTTTAAAAATATAGCTAATAAATTTGTTTTATTAAAAAAACATAATGTGCCATTAAATAAATGATACGAATAATTAAATTAAAGTACTAAAAATAAAGTTTGTGGGGAATGATTTTACCCAACTTCACAGTGGCTTAAACCATTTAGGCATCTTATCACAATTTGCTGTTGTATTATTTTTTTGAGTAGAAGTAGATGGATTATCTAATTTTTTACTTGGCCCTGGTTGATTGTCATGGGAATTTTCATTATTCGAACTATTTGGCATATTTTCTTTTCTGTAATTATTTATAAATTGAATTCATTAGTATTTATATTATTTGGTTTAATAAGGGAACTGAAGTAACAAATTTATTTTATCTGTCTATCGCGCACACAACATGGGAGTGTTTTAATATTCTGTTCTCTGTGATCAAGGGATAATTGTATAGGTAATTTTTTTAATGACTTGAGAATGTGTGTGTGTGCATGTGAGTGTAGTAAATGAACATTAGGCGACTGAACTGTATACCGATAACATATGTGTAAACATGATTACTATTGTTTCTTGAGTTTCTCCCAAATTTAAAATTGCATTCAAAAATATCTGTAGTTTCTTTATCAAAAAGTAATTCATTGTATAGTCAGATTAAAATTTTTTTTAAATGTGTCAACAAATTGACTATTAAGTTTCAATCGACTTTTTTCCATTTTTAAATTTTTATATCCAATATTTAGTTAACAAATATATAGTTATTTTTAATTAATAATACAATATTAAAAAATAAATGAAAAATATATGTATTGGGTTCTCTAAATTTTACTATTGATTCTTAAAAATTATATATGTAAATAATATGTTTAAATTACCTCACAAGATAAGCAGCTATTGAAGCTTGGCATCCAGATACAATTTTCGTTTTGAGATCCGGTTTTAAATGATCAATTTCTGTACTACATGAAAAATGTAACATAGCTGATGGTACACATCCACATTCTAATAAAGTCTCTTCAGGTTTCAAAATAGTTTTAGGAGGTGTAGTAACTGTTAACATGAAATCACCATTAATTTAAACAAAATCCCCATAATATTTATTTATTAACAGTTCTTACATAAACAGAAGTCTAAAGATTCATTGATAAGATACTTTCGAACAAAATTAATTATGTCCAATACTGTTTCTGTGGATTTGAATATGGTTTGCAACACTAATCTGTTGGGGAAATGTATTCTAATAATGCATTTTTTGTACTTATGTAATAAATGTAGCTGATTTTGAGTCTTTTCTAACACACGCATGGCACTTGTACACAGTTGACCATCTTCCAACTTAGTCCTGAAATAAAAATAAATAGAAGACAACACATCTTCGCTAAGAGTACTAAAAATTCCTTAAAATTATTTACAATTTTATTGTAATGTAAAGAATGGGTTACAAAACTCTTGAGTTTATAATGATTAATAAATAAATACATCATAATTAGAATAACATATAAAAAAAATAAAAATTTCAGTAAGTATATATAAACAAGTTAGGAAACCCATTTTGCAAGTGTGCTAAATTTCTGGTTTCTAAATGTATTTTAAACAAAAATTTAAAAATATAATACAACAAATATCTATCTCTGTAGTAACTAAATCAACTATGTCCCTCGGAACTATGTAATAAAATATTATAAAACTAATAATATCAATCTCCCTGGTAATCAAATCAATAATCGTAAATATGTATTAGTAACTATGGGTGGACAGACACAATGGGGATATAAAGTGTTTAAATTTATATTTAGAAACTTAAAATGTAATAGTACACATTAGATTTTAATTTTAATTTAAAGCTCGTAAATGCAAGTTAATGTAGAACTGTGAGCATATATAAAACACAAAGATTATAATTTCTATTTCATACTTTTATTGTATTTGAACTTAAACTATAATAATATATTGATTAAATGGGATACATGTTTTTTTTTTTTTTATATATATATATTAGACGTTATAAAATGTACCGTGAATTTTTTAAATCTCGTAAAACAAGAGTCACATCCTTTATGGTTGGTTCATAGAAGTCATCACCTTCATCTTGATATAACACTGAAGTACCATCCGTAATATCAAATAACAATGTATCACGCTCATCCAACTAAAATAAAGAAGTAAAAAAATGTATTTATTCTAATAAAATAATTGATCTCTATTATTTATTATTTTCATTCAGACATGAAGCAAAGCATTTTTATTTTTTGAGGGGCAATGTGTTTAATTTGGCCAACTGATTGAACTTTATTTTTAATGATCAAAAAAAAAGGCCATACCTTGTAACAATTTGGTCAAACTGACATAATTGATTTAGCTAACTACAATTTTCCTAAAATACTTCTTAAAAACAGTAAAAAAGATTATCAACTTATTTTTATTTACTGAACCCTCTCATATTGGGAATGGCCCTTAACACAATAGCTGACTGACAATACAATTTGGCCGACTGAAGCAACTTTGGGGGGCAAATTGCTTCCCTTCTAACTACGTCCTTGTTTTCATTATTAGTAAGTAAATATATAGTTTTTTTTTTATTATTACAGTCCTATCATATTAATGTGGAAAGTCAAATACATTTTTTCGTTATTTTAGTTCACCCCATGAACCACCCAATTCTTTTACGTTAAAAGTACTTTAACCGATGTTTTTCAAGTAAAATTTTTAAAATCATAATAATATAAAAATAAATGAATATGGTGTTCAAACAAAATATTAACATTTGAATCTACAAGAATCATAGATAAATATACCACAGTTTAAAAAATGTTTTCTTGAAAAAATCGGTAGATATTAAGTGCTTCAAAACCGTATTCTCCTAAAATTTAAAAAATAGAATGAAGCTGTTTGTGGGGTAAATGTAAAAGATAAAAAAAAGTATATGCACCTAAACTCTTCTTAGTTTGTAATTTCATTAAATCAAACACAAATAATGTAATTATGTAATTAATTGTTTATGTATAAACAGTGTTTGAAATAATCTCCATCTTCTACCAAATTTCAAGAACAATTACAATTATGCATGCATTTTTTCCTACACACCAAAAAATATTCTTTTATTCTAGCCAACTTCAATGATCAATGTTACTACATTCATTGTAAATGGTTTAAGAAACCCGGTGCCAGTAATATTTTGTACGAAAAAATGCTCACACCTCATTAACAATAGTACAATTTTTTTTTGCAAGAAAACTTACTAAGTTGGATTGAATTTCGATTTTCAAAATTAAAATTTCAGAAGCTATAAAAAAAAGTCTAAAACACTAGTTTTTTTTT
This sequence comes from Pemphigus obesinymphae, assembly GCA_025469235.1. Lineage (NCBI taxonomy): Eukaryota > Metazoa > Arthropoda > Insecta > Hemiptera > Aphididae > Pemphigus > Pemphigus obesinymphae. Next base: position 7,648 of record JAIPRL010004923.1, on the reverse strand, counting down.
GCCAGCGTTGTTATATTTTATCAAAAATCAGAGTTCAATCTAAAATAAGCCAATGCTCCTTCGCTTTGCTCAGAATCTAAAAATATAATCTTTCTCTTTCAAATAGAAAATAATAATTGAAATCTGACTATTTTACGAGATGTGATCATTTACTCATCAAAATAGTACAATTCAATTTTTTTCCACACAGCGTTGTTAACTTATGTGTAAGCTAGTTCGTGCCTATACTACAGTGAAGTAATAGAACACACACTAATAACACAATGCTGGCTCGAATCACTACTATTTAATATGTTTAAAAATTGCCTAGATTTTCCCGCTTAATAAATAACTGGCACCTAAGGTAATTTCTATAAGCATGTTTTCTACAATACAACTATATATATAAATTAAATATTTACACTAATAATTGTATAAAACTGTGTCCAAACTATATACAAACATAAGATACGAGCCAAATAGAACAGTGAATTACACATATGTGAATACACACATTTGTTCTAAAAAATATATATTTCTCATAATTTGAACGGTTTATCTAAAACTGTAATGTTTACCCTGTTTGCTGTTTATATATAGGTAACTAATTTACAAAACCATCTTCTTTAATATCTCAGAATGATTTAGTACATAATTTTAAAAATTATTCAGTTTAATTATAATTTAATATATATTATTATTCCCAACCAAAATTACTTCATTATAGCTAATTTTTTTTATAAACATAATGCTTAAGTAAAAAGGTTCTAAATCAAAAATTTTTGAAAATATTAATTGTATGGACTATATTTTGAAATTGAAATGAACTCATTTGCATTATAATATGAGTTACAAAGAATCAAAACGTTCAAAATTAATATTAAGGTAACATTTAAAGAAATTTTAAAATACTCTTCTGAAGAGTTTTAAAATACCGAGATGGACCTTTTATTACTCTCAGCCAATGAAGTATGAAGTATATAAAATATAATATTAGAAACCTAAATTAAATTTATGCAATGAAAAATCAAACTATATAGAAGTATGAAAAAACATAAATTTAAATTTTTATATTTAAGCAATCATAACGAATAATGTATGTAATAATCAGTACAAACATGCTAAACATATTAGTCTGGACACACCTAATACAACAAAAATTATATAAATAATATTTATGTTCTATTATCTATTAATATGTTTTAAAATTAATAAAAGAGGTTAAGTGCTAAGAATCTTACTAACATAAGATATAGAATTCTTGAAATTATTGAGATCTTCGTCAGTAAGAACAGGTTTTTTCTTTTTATCCGCAGATTTAATGTCAACGCAAGTTTTTTGATATTTTATAGAAGTCTCATTCAGTTCAAAATCCATGGGCTCGTGTGGTTGATCATTTACAGGTTCTGATGTGATTACATTTTTTGATTCAATATTTGAAGATATTTCAGTTATTTGCTCTTCATGCCCTAAACGTCTAGGAGTTTCTTCTAATTTTGGTTTCCGTTCTGCAGGTACATATACGTAAGCTTGATCTTCTGATTCTTTTTTATTTAATAACCTAACAGATCAGAAAATAAAATCTTTTAGGTAAAATTTATTACTAAATTCCTCATAAATAATAATTAATGCAATATTATTGTATTTATGTATCTAAATAAATTATCTATATCTGTTTAAAAATATAGGATTTATTAATATTAGAAAAAGTCGAAATAACAATTTTTATAAAATATAAGTGTAGGTTTTATGATAAATGATATGGCTCTTTTTTTATATAAAATTAGTTGGAATTTATCACAAATAAAAATTTAATAATTAGGAAAATAAATGGTGGGACTTAAAGAGGACTGGTATAAATGAAGAGAATTCAAGAGATAATAATAAAGTGGAAGTTGAGGACTAGGGAGGAATAATTATGATTAATTAAATATTAATAATAAATTAATAAAACTAGAAAAATATTGAAATTTGATTTAATATTATTAGTACAATATATTTATAATAATATAAATGTTTTTTTAATAATAATAATTTAATAAATATTAAAACATCAAACTTATTTTCATTGAAAAATTGTTTTAGTCGATATTTAAAAGAGATAATTTTTTGATTTCTTTAATAGCTTTTTAAAAGAATGTCAGTGTAAACAATTTTTAATGGAAAACTCATGTTAGCATTTCTCATTTACATAACAACATTATTTAACGTTTTATGTAGCTTTTTTAGGATATTTTAATTTTTTAAGAGTTATAGTTATTTAAAAAAAAATAAAAATGTTTAAATACACATATTGAAAAACGGCTAGGTAGGGCATTAGATAATTTTGTTTTTTTATCGTTTTTTTTTTTGTTGTTTCATGTTTCTAAGATATTTGTGAGTTGTTATATGAGAAATAAAGTTATATTTTCAAAAATTTTTTTATTAATTCATAAAAACCAATCATAATAAAAATAATATAGTAATGGGATCAATTAGTCATTTTAAATATGCATACATTTTTTTTCAATTATAAGATTTTTATTTTTCTTAAAATTTTTTAAAAATTGCCTATATAGAAAAAACCCTTATAAATGGTCGCACTGACATCCTTTTAAGAATATAGAAGAAAACTACTGAAAATTGCTATAAATATCAGATAAGAAATACACAACAATTATTACTGTTTATTACTTATTTTATTTTATTTTTATTATTTTTTTATGAATTTATAGAAAAAAATTTCAAATTTCATTTTTTTTTCTTGTATTATATTAGGGAGTAGTAGGAATTTGCAATACCTTTGATAGGAAATTTAATATAGTTGGTACTTTAAAAATTCAGTTTTTCTAGTTGATTTTTTAAGGTTAAAGAAAGAAATTAGGAATCCTGACTCCGTGAGTGCTAAATTTCTACTTTCTAAATATTTTGAATTATTAACAATTTATTTAACCTACATACTATACATATGTATATAGAAATCTAAAATCAATAAAACAAATATAATTTATATACATTTTTATTGGTAACCATGTCAACAAATTGTTAGGGCATGTGAACAAGTGCCAGATCAATGGGGGAGGGGGTGAAAGGGTGCCATTATTGTGGGGTGCAAAGCGCTAAATGTAAAAATATTTTTGCTATAAATTTGAACCAGATATTATAATACCTATTATTTAAATAACAAAAATGTATATAGACGTATAGTTAGGAATGTCTGAGGGGGTGTTTTTTATAAAGCAGTTGGCAAGAGTAAGAGTAAGTAAGAGTAGAAAGTCTATGGCCCTTTTTTTTTTTGTTTATTCATGTTTTGAATTATGTCGGGAAATTATACAGAAATGAAGTATTTTTTAGAATTTTATGTTGGCAAATTATAAATTATTAGAATTTTAGTCAGAAAAATGGGAAAAAAGTTGAAAAGTATTATATTATTTTTTTTCATTTTCACCCCCTACAAAAAATGTTTATTCAAGACAGCAGTATAGTATATGATTATGATGTTATAGGAAACAATAGTATCCGAGTATAATAGATACTTGTAGTCTGTAGGTACCGATGGTATATAGTTGCGAGCATAAAAAATGAACACTGACTGTTCAACAGTTCAACGGTAGTTTGATCACTGCAGATATGAATAATGGGTTTTGCCGTGCTAATTTTTCGTGCCCATGACTAAAATGAGTGTATTCCTTGAATTGAGGCAAAATACCTTATATCTACTGTTTTTAAATTATTTATTATTTTTTGACCATTTCATTTTGAATGAATAATAGTTTGAGGGAATGCTCATTCTTGAAAGCCCAAGAGTTCCTATCTACCTATGTACCTACCCCATGTTCTATTTTTCCAATTTGAGCACTGCATATTAAATAATATGTGTTGAGGTATACATGTAGTTATACCTAGTTCATTAAGGGGATTGGATCATGCCAAATTGAGTCGAAAACACCATATAGGTACGATCATTGCTAGATGGCTGTAGTAACAATGCAGCGCATTTAATGAGCATAGAACATACTTCTAGTCATCACCGTGCACAGCAGTTGCCACTTGAGGTTACTATTATCTAAGACACAGTATAGCATATTTTTTATTATACAATTTATTTTTATATAAATTGTAAGGTAATATAAATTAACTTATCACTCATATGTAGTAATGTGAATGAAGAATATTCTTAAAAAATACTTTTAAAAATTGCAATTTATTAAGATATTGGGTGTGCCAACTATATTAGTAACTATTGAAATAAGTTATTGTACTTATGGAAATGTACATTTGGCAAAAAAAAAAAATTGACTAATTGTTAAAAGAGCAGGAAAATTTACATATTTAGTACACAATTCGAAGTTTATGAAACAAAATAACTTAAATAGTAAATGTGTGAAAAAAAAGTATTTCTATTTAAAGAGGAAATTGAAATTTATCTTACTACTGAAAAATCATATAATTCTGAAGACATAGATGAACATAGAGGCTTTTGAAAGTGGTGATGAATCTGAGACTGAAAAGAACTAACCAAACTAACCTTAAGATTATAGATAAAAATTAAATTATGCAACAAATTGTTAAACTTAACAACAAACCACTAACTATTAGTTATTAAGAAGATGTACCTATACAAATTTTCAATAAAAACTTGCAATAGCATTTTTTATTTTTATCAACTTATGTTAGAAATACAAAAAAAAAAAAAAAAATTATTGCTAATAATATTATCTAGCAATCTACATAGTCTTTTTTTTTAAATACATTAATTTTTTCATGATTAAGTTATTAAAAAAAATCCAAGAAATTGAATTTTTAACAACTCATAAAACGTGTAAAAAGACACATATCAAAAATAGGCTACGTAATCTGCTAGATAATTTTGTTTTTATAATTTAATTTTTATTTCATCTTTCTATGATATTCTCAAGTTATTAAAAATTAAAAATGCGTAAACATGTTTTCTTTTTTTTTTTTTTAATAAATATCGGCACTTATACAACAATTAAAAAGAGTATTGACAATTTACTATTTTAAAGTATATTCAAATTGTTAGGTTTTAATTTTTTTTTAATTTCATAAAAATTGCCTATACAAAACCCCTTAACAATTACGGCATCCTCTTAAGTGATAAAAATTAATTTTATTATTAATTATATTTAAACATATTTTATTGATATTTATAATTTAAAAGGACATGATACCCGTATTTATCGTCTCCATCTAACCAACTAATATGCAAAACTTATGTTTAGCATTTGTATCACAAAGTTGTCATTTTTAATATTAGAGTAAATTAACCTATTACCAAATGTATAGACAAGATTATATATGCCGTAGAGTTGTTTTTTTCCAAAATTTTAATTTAAAAATAAATTATATGTATTTAAATTAATGCTTTTTTTTAAATAATTATCTTTCTTTACAAAATGAAACAGTGATCTTGCCTATACATTTAGTAATAGGTTAATTTACTTTACTATTAGAAATGATAAAAATGCTGAACGTTAATTTTGTGTATTATCAATAGGTTAGTCGAAAATAGTAAATTTGGGTATTAATATTATATAAAATAATATTAATATTAACAAGTCTAGTTTATCACACCTCTCAATAATTTCAATTTTCATTTTTGGAACTTTTGTATTTTAACAAGTTAAGAATGGCTGTGCGATTAATATTTGTAATTCAAACTTAGTTTTGAAGTAATAATGATTTGAAGTTTTCTAGTATTATTTAAAATAACATATTTTATATTGCGATTGTGTATCAAAAATTTCTTGGAACAAATACAATTTAGATATGTGAGAATGACTATTCTGCTCCCAAACCTCTTGGAGAAGAAAATAGATAACCTGATCCCCTGAAATATAGGATGAATACTATCCCTATCCTTCAGGTGGATCGGTGACCTAACGGTGCAAATCCTGGCTAAGCAAGAATGACCGCTCCCCACGTCTACTGGCTACAGTCGCCACACTCAGGTCCTACTAATCTCTCAACTAGGAGGCTCACCCCTCAGACCCCCCAGGAAAGAAAAATACTGAACCGTAAACTATCGCTATACCGCGTGTACAATGATATCTGTAAACTTTAAAACTAAGTTTAAGTGACAAATTCTAATTTGTTCTTAATTCATAAAAATCCGTAAGTTCCGAAAATTTTTGAGGGGTATAGTAACTAGTAAACTATACCTAAATAAATCTAAATATGCATAGGCAAGTAATAATGAAATAAAAATGCTCATTTTCGAGCATTTTTACAACACAACTTACACAATATGCTTTTTAAATATACATTTAGTATGGCTCTCAACAAATAAATTACTACAATGAGATAGGTAATTATATTAAAATATGATAATTATTTAAATGATTGATGCTTGCTAAATGCTATGGCTCCAAAAATTAAAAATACCTTGCTGTGGAAAATTACTTTAAACAGGCAATAAAGTAATTGATTAATTTCTATTACATAAATACTTAATAGTTTCAAAGTTACAATAATAAACAGATGATAATCCCAATAACCCATAAGCTCCAAACAAACCTTAACAATGCTTTGCCGCTAACTAATCCTATGTCTTTCAATGTTTTCTGTTGCAGTTGCTCTTTACCGATTATTTCCACTCTTGTATAAATTATTGTTGGACTTTCATAATTGGTGAAATCATCTTTCAACAATGTTTTTATAACTTCCCATAAATTTTCTTGCAAAACAATTATACAATTACAATTATTATATTAAGTACCTATCTATATAAATAATAAAGAAAATCATTATTATGACTTACGACTAGATGAGAATTCGCCTGTAAATCTTGATCCATCTTCTATTTGTAACCATATACCAACAGAGCTATTTTGTCTAGACTTTGTAGCCGGTACCAATTCCAATAAGGCATTATTGGCAATGTTTGTAAATCTGATCAGACTAGTTGTATCCAATAATTTGTTGTGATATCTATAAAATTATAATAACAATACAATTCATGGTACTTTATGATTTGTACAAAACATTTTAAGAAAATGCTTACTTTAAATCATAATCATTGCTATTTATCATCATTTTTGTACATGCCAATTCTAATACCTAAAGAAAATTTAAATTATTTATATGGCTTGTAGACAGTAGCATAATACTTACTTTAAGTATAGTCATATTAGGATTGACTTTTACATTAATTCTTTTCGCATTTTCACCCAAGACTACCAAATTTGTAGCCATATTGAGAAAATTTCGTGAACAAATGTATGTATTTAATGCGCTTCGATTTGTTTAACTATTAACGAATAAAACAAAAATATAATAGATAGTTCGTAAATCAATATATTGTTTTAAAATGATACGTAGTAACTAATAATGAATTCTTTATAGTTTTTTACCGTTTACATTTTAGATCGAACAGACAGACACGCATAGACGGTGATAACTGATAATGTCATTCGTCATGCTCATGAAGACTAGAGATAAGGAGACCAAACTCATACGCCGGCATCCTACTTACACGCGCATGGCGGAATAACACAGAGTTACTATCACGGTTGTAGACTATCTAAATTCTCTATAAATTCCATTGTGGCGGCGCGTATATCACCGCACAATCTCAGACCACCAGGTCTCGGTCGAGCGGCGGCGCGCGCATCTATCATTGTTCCTACCTTCACCTCCATGAAGACTGCCCGCGCGGCGACCGCAGCTC
>JAIPRL010004922.1:17390-35124 GCA_025469235.1 Pemphigus obesinymphae | reverse complement strand
AACCTTTGTCACCCTGTATATTTGATAGTTCTGAAATAATAGTTTTGATAATCTCTAATGATTGTACTAAAGTCAATTTAGTATCTTCTAAATTTGTGATTGCCTGAATGAGTCCAGAAAAGTTAATGATTATGACTCATATATCACATTGAAAAAATTGCATTAAAATATCCGTACTATATCAAGAATTAAGACTACTATATATACCTATGTATCTATATATTATATATATCTAATTTATAATATTTTTTATATAAAACATTACATAATATAAATATTATTTAATATCGGTAACATTTAGAACACATCATTAATTTAAGCCATTATTTTATAGTTTAATATCATTATAAGAGTATAATGTACAACGCACATTAATATTCTAGTAATTTAAATATGAACAAAATCATAAATATAATTTATATTTAAAAACCATATATCTCGATAAAGATGATAATATAATATGTATACGTACCTACCTACATTGTGGGGTTGATATAAATTATACTACAATAAAACAATTTCTTAATGACACTTCATACTATAAGCACATAATGTTTGATATTTATCACTTATCAGACATTATAATTTAATTTTATATCCTCTACGTTTTAATTTTTTATAATATGTAGGTCATCAATTTATACAGGTTGTGTTTGAAAACAATAACAAGACGTCATATAAATTGCATAAACGAGAAAGGAATCTTGTTTTTGTTTTTTTTTTTATATATATACATAAAATTAACAATTTTGCATAACACACAACTTTTAATTTTAAATATTGATATACAGGAAATTATATATGGTATATACTATATATGGTAGTCATTTAATGGATCACTGTACACGAATCGTACGTTTGTAATAAAAATAAATAATTACACTATCAAAGTGCATTAAATATATACGTTATAATATTCATAGGCCAAGACCATATTGTAAACAATCTTGTTCATACATTTAATTAATACATTGTGATTGTTGAGCTAAAATACAAAAATAGGTAAAAACCTAAAATATTAAAATTAAAAACCAGGGAAGCATTTCTCGCGTCGGGTAGATATACGTGAAGGAAGTTGGTCCATCGTCTTCGGACAGGATAGTTTATTTTTCACTTTAAAACAATAACAAATCGCATTGTATTCGATAAATACGATTTTGAGTGGAGCTTCGGTGTAATTTTTGTGAAAAATCACCTTCCAAAGTATCAACTATAGAATGAATTTCCTTACATAAAGCTATTTTTAAATGTATTTTAAACATAATATATTAACGTAATCAAGCAGTATTTGAAAAATTGTACTCGAATACTATACAATGTTGAGTATCGGCCATTTAAAATAATAAACGTTTGGCCAAAAGCATAATATTCTAAATCATATTATACCTATAGGTAGCGGAATAATTGTAACTACAACAAAAATATAATAGATTACATATTTGTTTCGTTTAGACCGACAATACCGGTATTTTTTATTTTTTTTTGCTATAATATATAACCAACTATACGCACTGGTAAAAAACGTATTTAACGGATTAATATTTTTATGTAATGATTGACAGACCTCTAAAAATCAACCTTTACAGTTGAACCCACTGAACTAACACCGTAGTAATACCAATAATTGTAATTCTCATACTGTTGTTTAAAACGCATTCGTCTACAGCTATTACGCGTCTAATTATCTGTTACGTTCACTATATAGTATATATAGTCGCTTGAAGAGAAAAATTTCCAAAAATAACCGAAAGATCGTTAGCAAAAAATAATAATGATAATAATATCTAAAATAGTTACACCGTATAAGTATATAATATGCACTATATAAGTATATGTATACGGTGTAAGTCATACATAGATATATAGATATAGTTTTCCTTAGTTAGATATAGTTATGTATATTAATAATTATTTATTTATGAATAATTCTATATTATATATTATTATATGTATATAATATTTATTTAATGCGTAATATATTCCTTAAATTAGTACAGTCTATTCCTAAATATTTACTAAGCAATATCTCCAATAATAAATACGCTTCTTATTTAATAACAATAAATAATAATAGGTACGTTTTATCAACGAACTACGGATAAGTGTGTAGGAATAATGATTCAACAAGGTCTGTAGAAATATTTGTAATTGATATAAAAATCTCTAAAGATAATAATATGACAGATAGTCGATCACAAGTAATATTAATGAAAATATATAATAAAAAAAAACCATACGTCATATTATATTATCACTGATGCGGCCGTCAAGTATTGAAATAATAATATAGGTACCTATTATTATTCATTTTTGTTTGCAAAAGACGTTAAATAATAATTGAAATGTTAATAATTTCTTCAATTTGTTAATTTTTAATACGCTAGTCGAAACGCACTTGTATAATCACCATTTCTTCACGTAATAACGTATTGCTATACCAATATTTTTAAAATTTTGAACAACATACATGTAGGTATAAGTATTAACGTACAAATACTAGTATATTAATTCGAAAGCCAATTATCCGTACTATAAAATACAATTATTATGAACATTATTTTTACATTCTTTATACGTATCTATAAAGTTAATTATAATGTATAGGTAATATATTTATATATATACATTTATATATATATTCAATATTGTACATGTACCTAATATAAGAATCCGTAAAGACACAGGTGATGGTTATTGGTCCATCATACCTTTGGGTACAAAATATAATGGTTATTTCCTCATAAATGCGAAAATATTGGTTTTAAACATTTGAAAATTTCACGGTATATAGGTATATTGTTTTTATTAAAAATGTTTTATTCAAATATTTGAGTTTCCAATTAATGTATTTGCCATTTAAAATTATTTTATAAATATGCATGGAGTTTATTGGTAATCAAAATTCTATTAACTAGCTATATTGTTATTACTATAGACTGCGGTTCTTAGGTACTTTTATCATTTATTACCAAACTAAGGAATAATCAACTTAAAAATTTAAAGAAAATTTATCAATTAAAACCTAAAAGTATACTAAGATAATATTTTAATATTAATATTTTACAACTTATTCTACAACTTTCATGACCTATCCTGTAGTCTATTTTAGATTCTGAGCGTAGAGAGGGATCTAGTGGTTTTACAATGATGTTTATTTTTTATTTTTTTTCTCTGTTAACAAATTTACCACCAGAAGGAGTGCTCCGATCTTTATATGCTTACATGGTTTCTTGTAGCAAATGTCATCTAGTTAGCACTTTAAAGAGGTCATTTTTCGATTTTCTCAATAGTTTTTTAATACATAAGGAAAACCTACCAAAAATTGATGAAAAACCGGCATATATACCTACGATTTCGATTTCAAATCGAGATTTTTCATTTTTTTGTAATTTCGAAAATAATAACTTGAAAATCTTGAAATTTACATCGAATATTTAATTTAGTAATATATTTACGTTGATTAAGTTTTTTAAAATTTTGTTATTTTGTCACTCATTTTTATTCATGCTCACATTTTTTCCATGTGATGCAAAATATTTTACAAAAATATCAAAATTAAGTACATTTGTCATTTAACGCTAAAAATGTTGAAAAGTTCAAAGTTCAAATGAAATATTTTGAATAAGTATAATTTACCAAAAAACCCTTCCACCCTTTACCAACAGTTCTTTGTCTGTCAACTAAGCTCATTATTGACGCCTTTATACTGTGTTTTTGTTAGACGTATATTGGAGTATGGCTCAGTTCTCTGGGACCCTAGTACAGCGCTACGTCTTCTTATAAACTTGAACGAGTTAAAATAAGTTTGTCAGCTATATACTCAAAATTGATTTCCCTGCTCATATTTACTCTCCTGTTTTATCCCATTTTCACTTAGATTCTCTTGCTGACTGTATGTATGCAGCAAATTTAATTTAACTTTTATTTTAAATTTACTAAATGGCAAAATAGACTTTCCTACTCTATAAAGTAACTCTATAGTAAAATTATATAAACCTATTAATATACTACCTAGTAATAATTTAATTAATAATAATGTAAAAATTGCCTTTAAAATTAATAATAAATAATTCAATTAAAATCATAAATAATAAATCAAAAAAATTAAAAAATTAATTTTCTCTTAATTATGATAATTACAGCGTTTATGAACTATTATACCTAATATATTATACGAGTAAATGCAATTATGTAGCTCCAATTTTACATTGGAAAAACGAATAGAAGTTTCAAAATTGGATACAAAGAATATAATATAAGAATTACTTTTTATTTTTTATTTTTACGGTTTTGCGGTTTTGAGTTGGAAATATGTATAAATATATAAATAATATATATATATATATAAATATAATACCCAACATATAAATTGGGTTGATATATGGTTTTTGAACCAGTTTCAAACCCGTTTTGTCTCCCTGGATATAAGTACCTACGTAGTTGATATTATTATATAACATAAAGTTATTGTAAATTTTTAATGTGTACATTAGCCAATATCCGACTTTAGCCGTAACATGTATTATATATATATATATAGGTAGCAAAGTCAATTGTAGTCACTATAGAATTCAATGGCTCAGTAAATGTGTATAATTTCAGTCACAATGTCGTGATATCAATATATACATAGGCACCATCTATTACGTATATAACTGTCAAATGCAGACGTGGAAAATTATAAAACACCCAGTCTTTATAGAATTGAGACACGTGTGTATCAAGACTCGGTGAGATTATTATTATTTAATGTTATTATTATTCCTATTACAATCGTTATGCGACGATATATAGTGCATAATGTTGTGTATTACAACTGCTTACCAGTTATCATTATGGTTGTTTATAAACACACGCCCGTCGATATCGTACCTATAGGTACCGAACCACCTTGGCCCAGAGACACACAGTGGAATGTACGACCAAAAGTGGTATATATTATGTACATGTAGGTAGCTATGTGTGGATTTCAGCTGTTATTGGTTCATAAAATTCTCTGAGAGCAGACTGAGACACTTGAGAGGAGTATATTATGATTCTGAACAAAATTAATATAAATTATATCAATAGAAATATCGTGAAACTGGGAGTATATTTAAATAAAAATTATCTAAAATAAACACTTCAATGTATAAAACTGTAGTATTTTATAGATAATGTTATGAAATTATATTGCATATTATAATATACTCAAAATAGATAATCTAAATAATATTAGGTATAAAAGAAAGATTTAATTTATTATAATACACCGAATCCTTGACCACTACAAAAATATTTGTTTTGTCATTCTTGTCTATATATTATCAAAGTTTGGATCACATTATAAGGATAGGACGTCACAAATTTGATTAAAATTGTTGGTCCCGAAACAATTCACGAAAATATTGTTTTTAACACAATTATAATATAAGCTTGTGTTTTCATAGTATCGGAGACGATTTTTTAGTGTTCGTCATAAACATATAGCTGGTATGTGCACTGGTCAAAGCTGTATATTGATTGCCGTCTATCAATTTTCAAAATGAAATTACGTGTACTTCAGGTATTAAATAACCATATACCCACATAGTGTAAGATAAATGGACGTGGCCGTTCAGACGCAAGGACATTTCATCGCGACCGTATGGACGTGAATCATATAGTTAATTAAGTATATAATCATTTTTAGATAAACCGTATTAATAATTTTAGGGTAAATTTTAATTAGTAAGTACAATTAAATATTCTAATTTATTAAATATGTATCCACCTAAATAATAAATGTATAAAAATATAGACGTAATTTGGAGAGTATGTGGACTAATCCTCCCTTTAAGATAAATCTTATACCACTCAAATAACAATAAAAAATCCAAGTGAGGAGCAAATAGCTAAATCGACAAATTGTGTACACCAATTGTCAATTATATTTTATCATGTTATTCATGCTGAGCAATACATACTTGACATGATAAAACTGATACCGTATAGTATATTGGGTAATAGTATTATATATTACTTATATTATACCTTCACAATATTGAATTTTTTTTTTTTATGCATCCAAATCTTTTTTGATCTCCATTTGGTCCTGTTCGATACTTAGTATACCCACATTACATTTTTGGAAAATTTTATCCGAGTTCAATTGTTCAAATTTTAAAATTTTGTCTTGACCGTGACTCCACGTATATTTAAATCATGTGTCATTGCCTATAGATGACATATAGATCAGGATCGTATTTATGTCGAACCGTTAAAATCGTTTTTTCGATCCACTGAAACCAATAATAATTATTATTATTGTTACCACACTCCCGTGTATATATATATATATATAGAGTCGACTGACCGCCACTGCACATTGAGCAAGTGATGGGTGACCGTGGCCGATGGCGATAGTGGCGGCGACGACAACGACAAGTTAAGTAATCGGGTACCTAAGTGACTGGCGATATGCCACGCTAAGTCCAGAAACCTGTGGCGACTGGCAGTCATCAAACATATCTTTCAGTCGCTGATGTACGATCACCCGATACTTACCTTGGTATACCGATAAATAATAGTTATCGCATGGCTAACTATTTTTGTAGTAATATCAGTATTCTGTGATTATATATTATATTATACATAATATATATGCCGTATAGTACGTACATACATACGAATTTTATGAGTACGCCAAGTCCGAAAACGAAATTTTTGGATTACTATTTTCGCGCTATTTTTTTTTTTTTCGTATTTTTCGTTTAGTTTCATTAAAACAAATGACTACCGACATGAACCGGTGGAAAGGAAAAGTGGCGTTCGTGACCGGCGCCAACGGAGGCATAGGTATGGCCATCACCAATAGACTGTTGAATTTGGGTCTTGCCGTCATAGCCATCGATAAGCAGACCGATCATTTGTTGGTAAGTACCGACCGCATATAAACCGTACCATATGTAGGAGGGATCTATATAATATATAATATATTATTACAGGATCTATAGAATACTTCATAAAAAACATTTCACCAAATAATTACAATTTATTAAAAAAAAAAAATAAATAACTAGGTATTTAAATATATATATTATATACTTATGAATTTTAACTTAAAAATTATAATTATTTGTTATTACCTATGTCAACTGTCGTCTATCATACATCAGCTGATGGCTGTATATAAGCATATCCACTATATAAAGTATATAATATACACTGTATAAAACATAGAGAAAATCTTTAAAAAAGAATACTTATGTTTAATAAGTAGTTATGGAAAACTGCAACTATAAGACGTACAGTGAATGCTTTTGCAATGGTTATAATATAATACTATACGTATACGATATTATATCTATAGAAGTAAATTTTATAATTATATGCCCATTTATTAAACTAGAAAATTGCACATCTGATGTATAAAGTACAACATATCTATAATAATTTACTATTAATTATGAATAATAATTTGTTAATAATCGAAACATTTTTTACGGAGAAAAATACATGGTATATTATTTTTAAATATTTGATATTGACGAAATCATTAAGATATATGATATTATTTTACATGTTTTTGTAATTCAGTTTATTCTAAATACCTATTCTTCTTCTTTGTACGATATATAATCCTCAGTAGACGTTCAATCGTTGTCTCTTCAGTTCATTGTTTGATATTCTGCATCTACGATATCCGTGGTCTATATACTTTGCCTTCAGTGGCGTAGCTACATAATTGGGGCCCTGGGACAGTAGGTATCTATTATATGTTTCAGGCCCAATTTTGTTGAAATTTTGAATTTTAAAATTTTCTAACAATTATAATTATAATTAAAGTAAATATACCAGATACGATTAGACAATTGTAAATACGATTGTTTCTATATCAATAAATATTAATACAATCACAATTCACAATGTTCATTGTTCAAAGTGTCTTATCTTACATACGTTTTGTGTTCATGATTTTTATTTAATTTTTAATTTATATAATTACCTAAATATTATGTTATTGTTTTTTAAGTATACATGTATAATGAACATTTTTGTGACTTGTAAATTTATATATTTTATTTATAAAATTAGTGATTTTTATATTTTTTTCGGCATTTAATTACGATTATATCAAACTCATTATGCAAATTAACGTATTCGTCCATTATTAAATAATATATGTAATAATATATTGAATTATAATTATTATCTATTATTTATTATTAATAGAGAGTATTTTTGTTATATTTGCTTGTAATAAATGGATATTTAAAATACGTAAATAAATATTAATTAGTGTCATTAGTAGTTTACGTAAACTTAATTATATCATGACTCCTATAAAGTACAGTTTTTCGGTAGTTTTTTTCTTACGTATAAGGAAACTGAACCAATTTATTTCGTACAGTCTTACATTTCGATAACCTTTGGAGGAGTTAACACTAAACCTGTATGAGTTTACTATGTCCGGAACTAACAATGGGTCTGAAACATCGGGAAGATACTGATAAATTATATTAGATATTTTCGAAAAAGTATAAAATAAAATTTTAATTCGTGAATAAATTCGTGTACGCATTGTATTAGAGTTCTTAAGGTATATACAAATATTTTACCGTAAAATATTTACCAGTACCTATTAAAACAAATTCAAATTGGTGGAAGCCAATAACTGTCTATAGGTATTATAGGTACTCGTACAGTATGCAGTATACACTATGCGCACATAATATTTCACTAGATACAATATATTATATTATTGCTTCTATAATGACAAATTTACTACTAGGTACAAGTACCTAATAACGTCAATAATTGTCATCTAAAACTTAAAGGGGGCGACGTTATTTATTCCAGTATCCTGGGTAGCATTACACAATATACTACAATATGAGGTAAAGACGAATATTTAACAACAACAAAACAGACGAATTTCGTAATATACGAATATATTTTCAAGTACTTATATACCTATATAATTTATATCATACACATTCAACATGCATTACAATTATTACTTTCTCGTATTAAAAATTGAGATATATACCTATATACATTGAATTGGAATTTAATTTAAAAAATAATCTAAATACTATATGTATAATTATTATTAGGTATATATATAATTCAAAATTCAATTTCTCCAAAAGTATAGACTAAAAATTCAAGTATGCTCCAACCAAAATCAACGAAAACATAATATTATTTCGAATAAATATTTTACTTTTTCTAATTGATTGACTAAATGGTTTTTTGAGTAGACCAAATCGGTAAATTTGAAATTTGACCCATATCTCCCTAATGATTGGTTGGATCATAAATTGTATAACTTATTTATTTATTATATTAATTAGGCACTGAATAAAATTATGTGTGTTTATTTTTTCGAATAACACGCTATTTTTTTTAAATATACTCGAATTTATAATTATTATTTATTTTGTAAATTAAAGTTGTATAATAGGTACCCATACCTACATAAGAAAAAAAATGTAATATTAAATTAGGTACTTCTCAACTTATACTTACCTACATGATACTCAATGACATTATACATTATATACATATTACATATTATGTATTTTTAAGAATAATTATATGAACTATTAACAATCATACAATGATATTATCTTTATATAGGTTATGGTTATATATACAGAATGATTCTTTTATAACCTAATTTTCTCTATAAATATTTAAAAAAATTTTTTTTATAAATTTGAAATACTTATTTCCTTTATTTTTATAAAAAGTTATAATTTTCATTGTTTTTATCGTTGTTAATTCTTAGGTTTATTACTTTTCTTAAATGATAACCTATATTTATAATTTTATATTCAGATGCGGAATATTTTTCTGAAAATGTTAATGAATTAATACCAAAATATTGAACCAACAGTTTATTATTTACAAGCATTTAAAGTTTAGATAAGAGATATGTGTAGGGATGGGGAATACTTTTTTTAGCACCCCGCACTACTTTGCTCTTCTAAACTGTAAATGCTAATAAATAATTAACTATTTGTTCAATATTCGATACTGATACAGTGATACATTAAAAACTTTCTGTACCGAAATATCAAGTTAAAAGTATATAGTTTTCCATTTCAGAAAAGTATAAAAACTAAAAAATAACAAGGTTGAAAACAGTAAGAAATTATAAATTTCTATAAAAAAATATAATGACACAAGTAGGTACCTACTTTAAGTTTAAAAAAAACAAGAAGTAAAAAAAAATTCGTCCAGATACAAATGGTGGAAGTTTGTCCTTGGAAAGGATAGCGTATTATTTTAAATTGTAATGCAAAAATAAAATCATTGTATCCTATAATTAATGATTCTGAGCAAATTTCGATATAATAATTTTTAAAAAAATCAGTTACTATAAGAATTATTTATATCTAATTTTATTATTTCCCATACATAATTTATAAAATACTGTATACTGCATAGCCCTTAAAAAAAAAGGTAGATTTTCTTTACGCAAGCGAACTACACTGCAGGGAAAATAAAAAATAACCTAAAATAATATAAAAGAATCACCATGTGTACATTGAATTTTAAATGCTGTTATATTTTTAAAAAAATTAATGATTTATAATGTATCTATAAAGCTATTTGTTTGTAGGTATAACTATTTTTAATTTTGATTTTTTTTTAAATGGTAATTTTTTGTGATATATATACTTTTTTGTACATCAATACATACAGACTTGGAAGCTTATTATAGCTTACCCTAAAGTGGTAAATATGTAATGATTATTATTGGTATATTAATTGAACTAATTTGGTATTTGGAATTAACCTGGAAATATAATTAATCTAGTAAATATGTTGTATTAACCGAATTTTTAATTTTAAAATAAATGTTTAAATAATTTTTCATATTTAAATGTATTAAATATATAAATAAGGGAAAACCCTAAATCTAATTTATAATATGTTTTTTATTTCATAAATCAATTGGAAAATTAAAAATAACTAAATAAAATAAAATTAATAATTTATATAATAATAATAAAGTTTATTTTATAACCGGTTTTGACGAAAATTCATCAGGTTATACCTACAAGATTAAAAAATTTTCTAAAGCCAACGTTTTAATTTAGATAAAATGTATTATATTATATTAGAATACACAAGTATAATAATATATAGATTAGAATTAATAAAACAGTAAAGTTTTGTTATAAAATCTTTAAATTTTAATATAAAAATTATACATATTATGTATTATTCTAATTCTAAGTATATTTTGAGGATAACTTCTTTAAAAATTTGGTCACGTTACATAGTAAATAGTAATTATATTGCATTTATTTGGCCAAGGCGAGCGAAGCAAGATACCAATATCCATGTCTCTATATTATATATTTATATTCTATTATTTTATTTGTGCCCATATATTTTTTTTTATAAATATGAATTTATATATTAAAAAAAAAAATTGATACTGATACATCATAAAAATCATTAAAAATAATACTTCACCAGAGTATCATGGCTTGAAACCAACAAATGAATTTTCCCGCGAATCGATAACTAATATTAAAATTTTGGAATCAAAATGGCTTCGAAAATTATGTATTATAACTATATTATTGTAAAAAAGCAAATAATCATGATTATCAATAAACGTGAATGTAACATAAATAAAACTGAACCTAAAATAGTACCTATAACTATTTATTCTCGAAACCACTTATTTAATAAAAACCAATAGTTCCATAAAACTAAAAAAAAATTTTTATCTTTATTTTATTTTTTCAATTTCATAATTAACAAATATTATATTATTTATATAAAAAGTTTTATCATTTAATATTTTTATATTAAATTAAAACTGATTGGTTGTTGTTAAACACAAACTATTGTTATTTTTTGAAAAATGAATATAAGTAGATAGGTATAGTTGCTAAAATGCTAAATATTATGTGTAGGTATTTAATTAATTTCCTACTTTTTAATTCATGTATCTCATTACCTATATAACCAGGAATAAGACATATCTATAACAATGTTACATCACGTTTAACATTTACATAAGTTATACAGTTCTGAAATAGTTACTAGCTGCGGTAACATATTGAAGGTTAAAAACTGTTTACCAGTACCTAACCGAAATTAAATATATTATTTAGGACTTTGTAATTGTAATGTGATGACTGGTTACTATGTTTCTAAACAAAATGGTCTGGTCTGTATCATTAAGACCAGTTTTCAAAAAAAAAAATAAAATGTTGGTTTCTATCTCTATTTTGGAAGCGGTTTAAAGACCTGTAGTACATTGAATATGAATAATATTTTATTTTAACTTGAAAATAAACAACAAAATTATTAAAATTTCAAAATATACCTTATATTAATTATAAATTCGATATCTGATAAAATAATATGAAATTTTTTTCAAAATCAATATATCAAATATACAATATATATATTTACATTAATTTCACTCATCATAAATTAAAAACAATTTATATTAGGTATAAAAAAAATGATTATCAATCCATTTTTTTTTACCCGTACTTAATTATATTTATTTAATACATTAGTATTGGATTTGTTTTTAATTTTAAGTACCTACGTACATAGATATAATAAAGTACCTACTTAAATCATTTAAATTATCAAATTAACTTTAGAGTAGGTATTTATATTATTTAAGTATTATTAATAAAAATGGATACAAATGGTGGAAGTTGGTGCATCGTCACTTCGGTCCTCGAACAGGATGATGTACCTACATATTGTTGTAATTTTTAATTTGAAAGCTAAGATAAGTCAATACATTCGAAAGACGGTTGTGAGCAATGTTCGGTACATTATTATAATAATAAAAAATCGGTAATCACTGAACATGACAACTTTATTAATTGTTAATTTCTCACAAAAAATGACCATCGTCATAAGGTCGAAAAATTACCCGTCGAAAGTACCAACTAGAGCCAATTAATTGCTATCGAGAAAGCTCTTTGCTCCAAAAAATGCCTGCTCGAATTTTTCTACCCGAAAAAAATGTGTAAAGACATAATAAAACATCATTATAATATATATATATATATATTATCTTCATTCAGAATGTAAAATAAATAACACTTAAATTAAATATGATTATAAGGTATATATGTAAAAAACAATTACGGATATTGAATAATATTATTGAATATAAAAATACATACGTACAAATTATGTGTATCGCGAAAGACTATTATATCAAAATAATATACAATTTAGTAAGTATTAGTGTACTACTACAACAGGTAAGGTGCGTCGTGCGTGCCGGTATAAAACGAAGGTATATAATATAGTAGAGGTAATAGCTATTTTTTTTTTTTTTTTTTTCTTATAATAATACTATAATACGCGTAATAGTTATTAATATACGTATGTATGGTGGATGACTCGATGTTGGAACGACCGTACATATAAAAATAATAGTATATTATATACGTATTAAAGGTAGGTGTACACAAAAAATTGTATTGTATTACGTAAGACAATATAGCGTATTATGTTAAAGTATAGGTACAACGACATATCCCATTTCGTATTGTAATTAATGTTAATCAACCGAAACAAATAACCATTAACGATAATAATTATTATTAATAATGATATTCACTATGGAAAATGACGAAAATTTAAATTTTAACGGCTTTTTTCATAACGTACAGTAGGTACGTATAGATAAGTACCAATAATAGACACTGCAGTTTTAAAATGGTATATACCTAACAACAAAAGTCAACAAATATCGATGATTTCGAGAACCTATATATATATATATGGTTATAGTTATAGATTCCTATACTGTTGAATACAATATCATATTCGAGTTGGGTACTATATAATTATTGTTTAATATATACAATAAACATTTTGATTTACGTGGCCAATTGTTATTAGGTCAAGGATACGTATCCATGTATATATATATCAATAAAATCAAAACATACCTATATCATAAAACACAAATAGCAGTAGGTATGGTATGGTTTGAGGGAAATTTATAGTGAATTCCCGGCGGCACTATATATTATAGGGTTTATTATATATAGTATAAGTATAGGTACATATTATACTCGTATATGCTCAAACGAACGGGTTTCTATACTTACGTAAGATAGATTATTATGTGCGTCGTATAATATATGGAAGAAAAAGTAAAACCAATATAATCTTGTCTCGCGCCGTTCTTCTTCGTTCTATCAAAATATGGAGTGTTGTTTCCGGAAAAAAAAAAAAAAAACTGTTGCTAATATTCCCATTACCGTTTATTGTCACACGAATAACTGCATAAGACCAGCTAGCTATAACATAATATATATTGCATTACGAAATATTAGGTGTTATTAAAACAATTATAATACATAACATATTATATTAATATTATTTACGTGTAAAAATATTTTAAAAACTTTTTTTTTTCAACTAAAACGGCACACCGCGAAAAAAGTTGTTTGGTCGCGGGCACCTATCTTGTCGTCGATTATGAATATAAAATATATATATATGTCTAAGTATGGTAGGTACAAATTATTATTATTGCGCGTTATATCATTTTTTTGGTAACGTATAATTTTGTCAAAGTATACTTTAACAAAAATACTTCAATAATTACATGCACTTATGCATATTGGTTATATACCTATCGGTTTATGTAACGTAACAATATGTAATATAAACACCATACACTATAAATATTTTTTATAGGAACTGAAAAACGAAACAAAATTGCCTGACCTTTACCCGTTAAACGTGGACTTATGCCACGAAGAAGAGATCATACGAGCGTTCCAGTGGGTCGAAGATACGTTTGGCGGCGTCGACGTGCTCGTAAACAATGCTGGCGTAGGCGGACGAGCTACTCTCATTGGTACGTATATACATGTACACAGTGGTCTATTGACGTACCTAGAGATGTAAACTTGAAAATTTTTTCTTTTACTGAAAATTTTCACTAGTCATAAAAATTTGAAAATTTTAATTTTTATATATATTTTTTTTTAATATTTCATTATGTGAGGATGTATATAGTGGTTGGTCATACTGTTCATCATGTTCTATGATTGTTCGAATCATATTTACTCTTTATATTTTACTATTTGTGATCAAATTATTTTAAAGTCGTTTAAACTATTAATAACATATAGTATTAAAATTAAAGTTTAAAATATCTGTACTTTTATTATTAAATAAGTATAATAATAATAAAGTATTTAACAATACAAATACACTATTTGTGTATAATATATTTAAGATTGTGGTAATATCTAATAACGATGTTGTTTGTATTACCATGACAATATCTCGATAAATATCTGTTCATGCGAGACTAAAAGACAAACTTCTCGAAGAAAATAGTTTTATTAAAAAATTATTGATAGATTTATATCACCAGAACTGCAGAATAAAAAAATTTCTGTAATAGGTACCTATATATAGATATAGATTACATGATCAACCATTATTACATTGTATTTAAAATATAACCAAACAATCTCATAAGCAAATTGATTGACAAAGTGTCAAAAACAGTGAAAAACTGTATTTCGTGTAATACGAGTACATATAGTATATGTAACTACATTTTAAATTTTAGAGTTTAAAAAGTATTGGAAACTAATAGTAAACTATTCAAGCACCTAAATATTGTCATTAAATATAATAATAATATATAATTTATGGGTACCTACTTAAGATGTTTGAAAAAATTCCTACTCTCTTATATAAACTGTTCAAATTTGTTGAATCATTCATATAGGCTAAAGTTGAAATTGAATTTGTGATACTTAATTCAATTTATGTATTTGAATGATAATTGTTCGGTAAGATTAATTATTATTTAAAATAAACGAAAAATAGTTTTAAATTTACATATACCTATATACTTAATTTTTTCAACTACTAAAACATGATTTTCTACTCGAACTTTGCAGTATTTTCCTTTCAAAACCATAGGTAGGTACATACAATTTTTATTGAGTACCATCAGAGTATTAATTTTTACTGTTTTCTTTATTTATACGTAAAAAAAGTACTTATATTTAATAAATTAGGATATCCAGTGGCGCCGAACCTCATATCCAAGTATAGGGAGTGCCATAGTGAATAAAGGGGTGGTGGTGGGTGGCCGTGTGGGTTGTCACGATAAACTTATTTTATTTTATTTATAAAAATATTTTGTGGATCCAATACTGGACAATATAATTAAGTTATGCCCGTAGCCGAATACTTATAAGGAACACAATATAGGCAATATAAATAGGCAGAATTTAGCTAGTATAGAAAAGTTGTTTCACTTATTTTTCACTGCTTCACTTCAAAACATTTTTCTAAAATAAATAAATATCTTAATAAATAATGGTTATAATTTTAATAAAAAAATATATTTTTCTAAAAAATATATATATTACTATAAAAATAACAATTACTCTTCCCGTATCAAGTTGTAGTGTGAAACGGTCATTCTCAAATTAAAGCTAATAAAAACCAAACTTCGGACAACAATGTGTCAAGATAGATTAGAACAAATACACATGCCTATCGATATGTAATCGATATATTTGACAGCAGTATCACACAGCTAACAAAGTTATTCATTTATTGAATTATTTTATTGTTTTGATCTGTATTCTTGAGTTCTAACTACATTTAGTATCTAATTAATTACCAGGGAGTCAAAACGATTTCAAAAACCGGATACAACTGGATAAATCGAAACCGTTATTAAACCGAAACCACAAAACCGGAAAAATCGAAACTATTTTCAAACCTCCCAAAAAATTGAAACCGTTTTAAAAAACCGCAAAACTGCAAAACCCCCCCCAAAAAAATCGAAATCGATTTGAAACCCGAAAATCAAAATGTTTAAAATCACATTTTCTTATCGTCGTATATACCTATATTATAATTTATAATAAATAATATTTAATAATATATATATAACCTATTTTATTTTGATGATTATTTAATTGTTTCGTATAGGTAATGATTAATAATATTGAATATGTTAAAAGAAAAACGATATTGGTTTTTAGTTCCTATATTTTAGTTTATAGGATACAATTATTTAATTGAAAATAGTGTTTGGAAATTTTATATCAATATTCTGTATGTTTTATTTAAAAATTAAAATACTATTGACAAGTTGGTACATAATCGGAAATATAACATGAAAAATGTAAGGACACAAGTTTAAGAGATATTATAAATCTTTTCTTTTAATAAAACAGAGCAGTAATAGTTTAATTACATACTTTATAAAAATGTCTAGTAAAAGTTTCTAGAACTATTATTTTGGTAGTTACAAAGAAATACCCAGTTTTTTTCGATATTTTCCAGTAGATACGTCTTATACTTTTTCCTTACGTGTTTATTTAAAAAGTAAATTATAATCCTGTCTAATAAATCTTCCTAATTACACACTGGAAAATAGACAATACATACAGTGGCGTAGGAGAAGGGGGCAAGGGCAGTTATATTTTTGCCTCCTTGGATAAAATCAGGGAGTCAAAACGGGTTAAAATTTTTCGGGTTTCGGGTCACGGGTTTAAACCGGTTAAAATTTTTCCGGGTTTCTGATACGTGGTTAAAAAACGGTTTTAATTTTTTCCGGATTCCGGGTTCGGTGTTGAAAACCGGTTAATATTTTTTTTGGGTTACGGGTTTCGGGTTTAAAACTGGTTAAAATTGTTTTCAGTTGACGGGTTTCGGGTTAAATTTTTTCCGGTTAATGGGTTTTAGATTCAATTTTTGGGGTTCATTT
>JAIPRL010004922.1:0-17290 GCA_025469235.1 Pemphigus obesinymphae | reverse complement strand
TATTATAGTACCTATCTACTGGATTTAGTGATTTAATATAATTTAAATAAAATTTTTACAGTAGGTACGGAAAAGCCAGGGGGGGGGACATGTCCCTGTTTTGCCCCCCCTAATGGACGCCCATGCATATATTACATTTAGATTATTCTATTCCCAAATATAAGTTAAATTGTACGACCAGCCAGTTACTAACCGCCAAGTAGGTACACCGCACAGCCAGTGGCGTGCAAGGAAATGCAACCACCTTCAGCATAAAATACTTTCAGCCAAACATTGACCGTCCTTTGACTTGTGTCAAACTTACAAACAATATAAATATAAATACAATTTTATAAAAATATTTACACAATACCTTTTGTACCTATACAAAATGATAAATAATATATAATGTGTTCTACCGTCATTATTTTTTTAAAATATAATGTCTTACAAAAGTTATTAATCTTGGAAAAACTATTTTTTGAAGGATTTTTAACAGATAGGTAGCATATATAATATCAGTTATATTTGTGATATGGAACACGGTCAAGAAGATAATTTTGTCTACAATATTGTTCAAAAATTTGATTTCTTAAGTATATAACTTCAGTTCGAAGACACATTTTTCTTGTAAAACGGTTTTGTTAACAAATATTGAGATTACACAACAATAAAATATGGTACCTACTGATACGGGACTTTTATTTAAATTGCTATTAAAATGTACCTACTTCAATATTTTTAAATTACCTACCTACCTATTAGATTATTATTTTTCTTAAAATGTCTATACAGAAGCCCATAAATAAAATTATAAATATAAATTTAAATATCGCACGTGTGTAGTTCTTTTAATGAAAATACCTACCTAATATTCAAAAGGGTTTATATACCTATAGGTTTTGCAAAAGTTTAAAGATATGCACTTCCCCCCCCCCAAAAAAAAATAAAAAAATAGTTTACTAATGAAAAGTTGGAATTTATTTAGTCGGATTTCTTAAAATTGAATCTGACACTCTACTCCATGATCATAATTTGGCCACAGCCTCGTCCACAATTTACGAACTAGCGATCCGGGCCAGTCCGACCTTGAATATGTAATATGTAAAACAAAACGGTACCTAAATTTGGAACGGCATAAATTGTTACAAGTCCAACCTAAAAATGTAGTCTGAAAAAAATACATACATTAGAGCATCGTTGTAGCTCATTAAAAACATAACTCATATATATCTATTCCTTCGTTTCGATATAAATTAATTTTTTAATTTAACGAGGTGCAATGATTTTTTTCAGGCTTTACATTTTTAGTTTAAAATTTTTCCCGTTCTAAGTTTTGTCGGATACATTTCTTAAATTTAAATACGTGTTCAGATTTTTTTGGTTTTAAATTGTGCATTTTAATTTTCCGTCACAGGTTCTGTTATTTCAACATTTGCCGTTCATCTTAGACCAGAATCTAAAAACTTTTCATTAACCACACGGTTGAATCATTTGATCAACACGTCGTACCACAGATAACTGGTTTTCTATGATCAAATTAATGAAAATAAATAAACACATTAAATTTATCCATTATTTTTAATTCAGAATATATTGTTTTATAGATTAGCATTGGTACAATATAAAAAATGTAGGAGTGCTAAACACTTTTTAATTCCCTTCCTTGTTGTGCCAATACCTATATATGTATATGTACTTGGAATTTGAACCAATTGAATATTTAAATTTTACGAGTATTTTCATAACAAGAAAATAAAATACTATCAATAATAATAATAATAATAATAATAATAGCAAATACCTAACACAATTAGGTATTAAAAGGAAATAAACTTTATACCCAATTTAAACTCAATCTAATTACAATTGGTAGGTTTTTAGTGAATCAAGATGTTTAACACATCAATTAGGTATTTCAACAGTTATTAAATAAATTAAATTATTATGGTTAAGTTACTATAGATTATAGGATTATAGATATATTTATCCGATTATAGTACCTTTCCCCCCCCCTCGTTTTAAATCAACGACGGGGGCTCTGATATCATTGCTTCCCCGGCAGAAAATCAAACCCGGGTCTTCCGTATGACAGGCGGGAAGTACTTACCGTTATACTATTGAGAAAAAATGATGTTTCCACCCAGGATCTAACTGGGAACCTTTTGAGTGTCGGGCAGATGTGATAACCGCTACACAACGGAAACAGATTAATACACAATGGATAGATTATAGTACCTAGTTATTATAATGAACATATCTTTTAAATTGTTTGTTTTCTTTCAAATATAGATGGTACCGTATCCGAATGGAAAAGAATATTGGATGTGAACATTATAGCATTGAGCGTTTGCTCACGTGAAGCTGTGAAATCCATGAACAGTCGCAATTTGGAAGACGCACACATCATCCACCTTAGCAGGTTCACATTAAATTGAAACATTTAAAATATATTTTGATGTTTAATTAATCACTAAACATTGATTTAGTAATCTGGCACATTATGTTCCATCATATGGACCATTTCACTTCTATTCTGCAACCAAACACGCAGTGCGAGCACTTACCGAAGGTTTACGACAAGAATTAAGAGCATTGAAGAGTCCAATTAGGGTTACAAGTATCAGTCCTGGTCTTGTAAAATCATCAATTTTTAAAAATTCGCTAGGGGAAAACTTTGATAAACACTTATACGAAGCATACCCAAGCATCACTCCAGCAGACGTAGCATCCACTATTGAATTTGTATTGGCTACACCATCACATGTCCAAGTAATATAATTTATATTTAATAATATATTCTTTAATATGATTAATTTATAATTTTATAATATTATTAATTTTAAGTCTAACAATAATTATTTGTTTTACAATATAAATTTCATTAAATTCTTTAATCACAATTATCTGTAAAAAAATACAACCATAAAATTTAGTTTATTCAAATAAACATATAAAATCAGAAATATATGTACAATTTGCCAAATTTGTGTTCAAGTATAAAATTACATTACATAAGTGAATTTTAAAAATAATCAGAATTATTGAAGCAAAATCTTTTTTTTTAATTTGGTCTCCACACTTACTTATGTTATAAGTATTAAGTAGGTATATAAAACTACTACTACTACTATTACACAATAAGTACTATAATTTTGGAATTAAATATGTATATTATAATTATAGTAATTAAAAATATTCTGCTTTGTAACGATATCAAACACTTAAAAATGTATTTATTTTCCATAACATATAAATAATGCTAAATTATAGTATAATAAATAAATAAAAAACAGTATAAAATAGTAAGTTTTTGCCAGAAAAGAATAGAGAAAGTATACAATATAATATGATAAAATGATCAACAAAATAATGCAATTTAAAATGTAAGAAAAACAATAAAATATTAAAATGAAGGGGATAATTATACTCTACAAAACATCTTCTGTACAGTGATTTTTTTTATTAAAATAAAACATATATTAGAAATGAAAATGAAAAATATATAACAATACAAGAATAAATCGTATACTATAAATTATGATATTATATACATAAATGTTATCACAGTCACAACACAGAAGACTAATTAAGATAATATCTCGCAAACTTAAATATCAAATATATTAGTTGGCATACAAAAACATTTTATGCATTACAATCGATATAAAGCGATATATACTTGTATTATAATTAATTTTTCTAAAAAAAAATGTATTAACTCGTGGAGAAACCATTACCAAAGCTATCATATAATTGAAAATAATAATATTAGAACAAAAAATTATTTAAAAATTATAACAGTTGAATAAATTTGTTTTAGGTGCAAGATATTATCATCAAACCTGTAGGTTCGGAGGCGTGAATAACAATGATCTTCAAATTTACAAGAACATGTTAAAAGTAATATCTCAAAAATATAATAGTATATCATATTTCACATTACAATACAAAGAATCTATGACTTATAAACATGTATATGTAAATAAATATATAATTTATACATAAATGTAAAAAGAAAAAATATTTTAAAATAATTCTTAATTTTATATTGGTATTTACAAAAAAAAAAAAAATAATAATCAATAGTTAGAAAAAAATATAATAAACATTGAAGTTTGCATTATATAATATGCAACATGTATTTATAGTACAATCACAGTTATTACACGAGTTCATGTTTTTTTTAGTTAAGTTATTTTTAAGTGAAATCCTTAGATATATTGTTATTTATAAATGTTTATTGTGTTTATGACAACTTTAACAGCCCAAACATATTTAATCATTAGTTTTACTACCAGCTTTTATATTCGTTTATAATATATAAATAATATATATAATATTATAAACAATAAATATATATGTATACAAACATTTTACATAAATACTGGTTGTTTTTTCTTTTATTAATTTTTCCTTTGAGTTTACCATACTAATCCAATCAAATAATTTATGATCCTATAGTGAGCATATGACGATGCAATAAAAAATAGATGTAATATAAGGAACCGTATACAATCCTGTTGGATTACTGCTGTTTGACGTGACCCTTTATGACTGGGAAATTCACCAGTAGAATAGAATGTCTCTAAAAGACGTTCTTTTTCTTCCCAACGGTCAAACAACCATTTAGTCATTTCTTCTTGGTCTCTAGGAACCTAAAAAAAAAAAAAACAAATATTTTTCAAACCATGTTATTAATATGATACAATAAAAAAAATGAATTTTTAACTATCAACTTACTAATGAACTGGGAAATAATCTGTAGTACATATGTGTACGGCATGCTCTTCTTTGACCCATAATGATAGTGGGTAAATCTAATGGCTTTCCTTCGGAGTATGCAACTGTTATATCCAAAATCCATGCTAATTTGTCAGTATTTTCATCTAAAAATATTAAATGATAATGTATTTTATTTATAATTTTAAATTATGTACATATTATGCTTATACATTAGGTATATTTTGTATTCATATTAATATGTAATCAACAACAGTTCCATTGTTCCCCCCATCTATTAAAAAGGTATTGTCAGTTTCAATACATTACAATTATATACCAATTAATTATTACGTAAAAATTTTAAATGACGACCCTTTATTTGTGCTCGTTTTTTTTTTTAATGGGCCCCTTGTAAACAATTTCCGTTGGGTCTTTTCCTTAAATCCGTCACTGTGTGTCATATAGTAGTATTGTGTATAATATAATATTGTCAGTTATCTAATACTAGATATGTGACAATAAATAAAAGTACATTTAAATATAATAAGAACCAAAATATTTAAACTTCAATTACGCAAGATGTAAGTGAGGTTATATCAGAATTAAGTCTCAAAACTAAAATAAAAAACACAATTATATGATTATAGAACTTGAGACTTCACTTTGATTATTTTTATGTGTGTTTTTTTTTTTTGGAGGGGGGGGGGAGGGAGGTCTCATTTTATATGAAGACTTAAAAATTAAAAATTGATAATATTAATTAACTATAATTGATTGGTAAAAATAAAAATAAAAATTTATATTTTTAATACACTTGATATTATTATTGTTTACATTTGATTTATTAATATTATATATTGATTCTGAATACCTTACATAAATTTTTTTTCATTTTATAATAATAATTATTTGGTGTAACCTAAGTTTGCACATGATAAAAACCATTGTTAATACATGTTTCTACAGACATCAATGTATTGTTTAGTATTGATCAAAAATAGTTTTCTCTAGCTTAACCAATTATTGAAATTTATACTATAGATAAATATGTTACAATTTCAAAAATGTTTACTTAAAAAAAATTGGTTAGCGGTAAGTAATCCAAGAATTTTCTCCTAAAACAGGAAAATAGAGCAGAGTAGCTCATAGGGTGAACAAAACAATATAAACATTTACACGACATTAATTTTCGTCTTGATACCAAATATTAAACCAACTATTTTTGATTAATTCAATCATATGTCACCATTTTTTTAATTTGTATATATTCTTTATTATTGATTAATTAATTATATGTACCTAAATATTTAAGCATAAAAGTTAGTCTCTATCAATTTTAGGAATTACACTTAGATCATCTAAACTAAACACTCCTAGATAGGTATATACTTAAAAAATTTAAGTACCTATAGCATGGTTGAAATATACTAGGTTATTGCAAATAGCTTTTGTTATCACAAAAATAAAATGGCAGCATAAATTTCTTATCATTACTACAGAATGGCTATTAATTATATATAAAATCAATCAATTTAAATAAATATAATATATAGTTTCAATGAACAAAATATTCGATTTATTCATTAAATATATAATTAATAAAATTATTTTACAATTATTAGTAATTTATACTTTATATTACATATATTACTTTATATTTTATTAGCCAATCAAAATATCGCCCCTTACGCTGCCATTTTAATTTCTTCAAGTGATAATACTATAGAGTGGGGGTACAACTGCAATAACCTAATATATTTTAACCATGACCTATATAATATAACCATTACTTACTGAATTCAGTGTTATTATTTGTCACACCACCATATTTTGTTTGTTTCGGGGAAAGTTCATCAATGATCGCTGAAAAAGCTCCTAATCTTGGTAATGTTACATGTTCCAATAAAGGTAAATTATTTTTCTGGGCATATCTAAAATAAATAATTATTTATTCATGTTTCTACTAATATATATATTAACTACATACCTTTGACTAGCTTCTCGTCTTTTTCTTAAAAATCCACCTTCTGGAAATAATATAATTAATTTTCGTTGACGAGGTAAGTATGACCCACGAATGTGAGTTCGTAACTCTTTAACAGCTTGTTCTCGTTGATCTTTACCCTACAAAAATTAAAATAAAAGGAATATATTATATATTATTTTAAATACAAAAGCATATAAATGATACACTAACTGATAAGATAAAGAAATCTTGATGTATGATAGAAACAATACCAAAATTAGTAAACTTAAATATCCTGTCCATGATCCACATAATATTGGGTAAAACACCAGCTTTTGAGTTAAAATTTGTCATCAACATTGGTACATCTGCTGTTGATTGATGATTAACTAATACTAATGTACGATCATTCAAACATAATCGAATGTCATCACCCATTTCAACAACTAAACAACAAATTAAATAATTGTTTATATTTTCTAAATTCATTAACATTTAATAAATGAAAATGAACAAATATTAATGTATAGTATATAAATACATTATATATGCTATATAAAATACATATACAATTGAATACTTTAAAATCAAGTTTCTTTTAGAATCAAATTATTTTCAATTTATTTATTTTAACTGATAACTATACTATTTTAGATTCTGAGCGAAACAAAGAATATACCTAGTGATCTTATAATGTGCTTTTTAATTTTTTAAGCTTATACTCAAAAATTATTTGTAAAACTTTGTGGGGTATATCTTACAAAAGTTTTATCTGTACCTATTTCCAGTAGCAAATTAGATATAGGTACTAGTATAAAGAGGTAGTTCTTTTCACAAATAAGGAAAAATGTCAAAATATTTTATAAAAACAGAAAAAACACATGTTAGCCAAAATCGAATAGTTATATCTTCGTAATTCCAAACATAATAGTTCTGAAAACCACAATACCTGAATTCAAACCACCTACCAAATAGGTATGTATTTTAGTACTTTAATGGACATAGATTTTATACAATTTTGGGCAATTAATAGCATTTATAGATGTTTGTTATTAAGTGGTAATTTGAGGTTTTAA
This sequence comes from Pemphigus obesinymphae, assembly GCA_025469235.1. Classification (NCBI taxonomy): domain Eukaryota; kingdom Metazoa; phylum Arthropoda; class Insecta; order Hemiptera; family Aphididae; genus Pemphigus; species Pemphigus obesinymphae. The sequence continues at coordinate 9,544 of JAIPRL010004922.1, read as the reverse complement.
GACCTGAAAATGTAATACAAGGTTAGCCGTAAGTTACTTAGAATTGTTTTAATGAAAGAAATAATTTATCACCAACCACTGCTTTTAAACTAAATGCATCCATTATATATATATATATGACTTTATCGATATACTCATAAAAGATTTATTTTTACCTATGGTCATTTTAGTAAAATGTAATTTTACATAACATGGTATTGTGGTGAAATGATTAAAAAAAAATGATCAAATGATTATTAAATCATTAACCATACCAATAAAAAAAATTCTAAGAAGTATTATTAAGTAAATTTATTATACTTTATTTGTACAATTTTAAGTTTGTGTGAGGTATACATGATCTTAATGTTAGTAACCCATATTAAAAGTATACAGAGAATTATTACACGCATGCTCATGTCAGCTATCTATTTTATAACCACAAAAAAAAATGTATATTTTTCACTCAAATAGACAATTCTAATTTCATCAGAATGTTGCAATGTGTACATCAATTTTAATTTTGAAAAAATATTTGCATTTTTCATAACATTTACGAGGGAATGATCGAAGCACTTTTTAAAAATTGTTTTTATTTAATTAGGTATTTATGTTCAAAATTTTGAAAATATTAGAAACTTCAGTTTTAATTATAGTATAAAATATAAAAATGAAAAATGTGGTTCGGTCATTCCCTCAAATATGTAATGAGAACTATAAATAAGTTTTGAAAATTATTATCGGAGTATGCATCATGTTGGAATGTTGTAATTAGAATGAGTAGTTTTGACCAAAAAATGGTGGTATGGAGGAGGCCCTTTAAGCATAAGTATTAAGTATTCATTCATGCATAATAAATTGTTACATTTAATTAAAAATACAATAGCATAATATGAAGATTATAGTTCAATTGTGCAGAGATTAAAATGAATAATGAATGATACATCATTCATATTACAACAATAACGCATAAATATTATACATTTTATTAACTTCCTACAAATATAATTAGATAAATAATATAGAAAATAGTATTACTTACTGTCATAACCAGCTGACCAAGACCACATGGAAACCATTGCTAATAGCCAGTGGAAAAACAAGCCTTCAAGTTTCCAATACAGAACTGGATGAAGTTTTCGCAAAGGGAAAAATATAACCATCCAAACACAATATGTTGGTATGCAATAAATATTGTTAATAAGTACAAACAATATACGGATGATTACTTTACAGGTTACAGAAGCTCTAAAAACAATAAAAATTTTAGAATTAGTGTAAAGTTATAAACTAACATATTTATTATGAAAAACAAAATTAAAATATTTATAATATTTGTTTTATAAATGTCTTATAAATCTTGAGAAAAAATGTTCATTATACTTCTACATACTGTTATGTTTATTACACTTTTATAATCAAATACTCAAACTCAGATATAAATAATTATTTTTAATTTATTATATATAGGTAGAAAATGAGGTAGCCTACAAGATTTTTTTCGCTAATGGCGTCTGAGATCTGATGCAAGCCGGCCATAATTTTTAAACCCGTCCAATAATTTTATAGGTATGCTTGCCGTAGCTATCAAGAACCATCTTTGACTCGCCTAATATGTTAAGGTGATAAGAAGATGTAAAACTGTTAATTTATTTTATTTAGATAAAACTGGACTCAAGAGTTCATCTTGAACCTTGGCCACCATTATGTTTTTCGAATTTCTGAGGTTCAACAATATGCTTGTAGTATATATTTAAACACTGTCTTTCATCTTTAACTAGTGTTAATTTTTAGATGCCATAGAGAAGGTAGTTGCACAGTTTCAAACTTGTATTATTATATTCACAAATTTTCCTACTCCTAAAATATAACTTAAACCACGGTTCAAGATGAACGGTGAGGGTTATACATAACAATATAAAAAAATATATAAAACCATATTTAATGTCAAGTATATTTTAAATAATACTTATATTACCTTATAATTTATGATTATAATAAAATATAATATAAAATAAAGTAAAAGTACTTAATAATATTAATTCAAAATATTATAAAACTGCAAAACAATAATTTTATTTAATGATCTGTTAGGCATAAATATTAAATTTAATAGTAAGTATATCAATTGTGTCCCAAACTGTGATAAATATAACATACCAAGTAATATAAAAATATATTTCAGAACAAAAATAGGAATATAAAATTGTATTTTACATATTTTAGTATTAAAACTAAAATATGCACTTTATAGTGCATAAAGTTTATATAATTTTACTGTCTCTATTTTTCCAAAATCGAAATATTACTTTTTAGTTAAATGTTCTGTTTAAATTATCAGAATAAAAATATAAAAATAATTTAATAAAATACGAATACAATATTTTGAAGATATTCCATTAATTTCCCAGTTAATAAATAATTGGAATTTTTAGAAGTAAAAAAACCATTAACTTGGAACTACTTGTTCTAACACGTATTTTAATTAATGTATTTAAATTTTCAAAAGTATGTTAATATATTTTAATTATTTATAAACTAATGCATTAATATTATCAAATATGTCACAGGTCTATCTTGACGATTTCCTCGTGTTTCGTTATGATAGCGTTTTATACCTGTTATTATATTTGTTATATAAAATTTAATAAACAAAACTTTGTTGTAAATAATTTAATAAGTAATTATATATTTAATATTCAAATTTTAATTTTTAATTGTATATTTGAATATTTTTTAATACAAAAATATTTAGATTTTTTTAATACATGAAGAAATCTGGTGAAAAATAAACAAGATGATTTACTGATTTTCTAAGAAGTAAAATTAATAATAATAGGTAGGTAGGTAGGTACCGTGGTTATATAGATTTATATCATCATGTCAAATATGAATTTCTAACCTGTTTTCTAGGTTACTAATTCAATATAAAATAAATTAAAGTAAATAATAATATATACCTACCTAGGTATACTTGTTTTTTCGTCAAGTATAACGGTAAAATTTTGTAAACATGTAGGCTAATAAAATTATAAATTACATAGGATTAAGATTTTGTTAGTGGGTACCCTGCATAACAAAAAAAACAGTACCTAGCTAAAATAGAGAGTAGGGACACTAGAAAAATAAACATATATTATGCATCATTAAAGAATTAAATTTAACTAAATACAAAATATTAATAAAAGTGATATAGATAAATTTTATATTCAAAAATAAAAATAGATCATTTATTTAAATTTTCTATATACCTACCTAGTACCTACCAATCTATAAGTATATTAATTTTTATTAGAATATAAAAAAAAAATGAAATTTTAAATGCATATAAATAGTTTTATGATATACCTATAATGTATATATTATGTAATTTTGGGAATAATTATGTTTTGAAAAAATATAAAATATTTCTTCAAAATCATTTGAAACCTATGAATATTAATAATACATTATAATAATGTTTCCTAATAATAAAAGGTAGGTACACAGTGATTTTTATTTGTTGCAACAATTTTATCATATACCTACCTGGCAATACTATTTAAAATAGAAATAAATGTAATGTTTGAAACTATGAGTGTTATCATATAGAATAAACTAAACTAATTTGATAGATTATATTTCTAAATGTTCTTTTAGGAATGGGGGTTAAGTTTTTGTAGTTTTATTTAAATTTAAACTCAACAAGTTATTAGCTAGTGATAAGTAGTATTAAGTGGCAATCCATCCATAGCTAACAAGTTGTGCCCTATACCTTTTTTTACTACACAATAATATTAATATTAATGTTTAAACTAATGATATTTCCTTTTCTATTTGAAGACTTAAGACTGATTACAACATTATTGTTATAAGCAGCGTCAGATAAGAAAGCAAATCAACTCAAATATTGCGCAGCCTATAACAATAATGTATAATAAAGTGATTTTCTTAGTAATTTATCTAATCAATCCGACCACGGTTATAGGTATGGTTAAAAATGTTAACAAAATTTAAACCCGTCAATAACAAAAACAATGTACTTTTTTTTTTCGCTTAGCATTTGTTTCATAGTGCAAGTTAAAATATAACTAATTGTAAAATTGTAACAGTCTTATCATTTACTACATATGCGATGCAACTTGATATACAAAATAATTGTATTTTACGAAATTATTGAGTTTTTCGATGGAACACAATTCGTGCAACAAAAAAAAAAAAACTACCAGATACAACTCATGTATGATACAGCCAATCTATCAACTCCATCACTCAACTTAATCCATAACCTCTCTCAGAAATTTCTCATTTAATTATTCTTTAAAATATGATTTTCATATATTTATCACTTCCTTGGTTTTCTCTATCCTCAAACCATATATTTTTAAAATCCTTAGATTGTTTTTTTTTCTCTTCTCTTCAGCTTATACACTTCTGTTTTTTCTTGTTCCTACTTCTAAATCTCTCATACAACTAATAATATTTTCCTAATTTAGCTTTACTCACTGCATTTTTTGCTACTTCCCATAAACTTTTACACCTATTCTACTCAATCACCTCTCTCCTTAATTTTCTATAAATTCTTAAGCTGTATTTTTTTTTTTTAATACTATTTCCTGCATATTTTCTTCTGCTCACTACCATGTTTGCTTATCTTCTAGCATACTACCCCTACTCTTACCAATGACTTCCATAACTACCCCCTACTACTTTTTCCCACATTAAATTTATTATATTTCCTACCCATTCCACATTCAAGTCTCATTCATTTTTTTTTATTAATACTTTTTCATTCTCATCAGTTCATTTCCACCACCTTTACACTTTTCCACCATTCTCAGTTCATTATCTATTTTTCTTTTTCCTACACTAAATCTCCATAATCATTAATCTATGTTTTATTGTCACACTCTTATCTGGGATTGCCTTGCATGCAATCCTTACACTGTTTTAAACTCTCTAAAACAAGTAAACAAGCTAATGTACAATCAAGTAAGTACTCTTTCTCAGACCTCAGTCTTTCCTCCAAATCCATACTCTCTAGATATTCACTTGTTCATTTATATCATCCCTAATCACAATAAGTATCCTCAATTCCAGGTATTCCTTGTGTTAACTCATCCATCTCTTGTCAAAACTCTTACTTTTGGATTTCCTCACATCCCACATATGGAGTTAATGCACAAACTGTATTCAATACCTTATCCTCTAACATTACTTTCACAGTTTCATCATAATTATCACTTTTCCTGACCATCTCTATCACTCTTCTTTCCATTTTTTCATGTACAAATACTCCTACACTATTCCTTGTACTAGTATTTTCCGAGAAGTGTCAATGTGTGTCCATTATCACAGATAATCAACGAAATTCTTAATTGGTGATAGCAATATTAAAGTTTAAAACATTTTTTATACCTATGTCTAATATTTTAGTACTAAAACATACGAAAATGTATTATAGAAAAACCCATATTATAATTTTAAAATACCCAGATGATCTCTATATTTATAAAATATACCAATTAAAATTTAATTGAACTTGATATCAATAATAAAATATAAATTATATTGTAGGTAGGTATGTAGGTACCTAATAACACACAAATATTCAATGTTATTAAATCATAGAATATACCTAATATATATAATTAACATTTAGATATCTACATATAAAATAATATTAAAGTTATATAAAATTGGATAAACAATAATAAACATAAAACAATACATATAACATACAATAATCAATGTTATTCATTAATTCATTTTTTCAACTACATACCTAATTCCGTAAGTAATTTAAATCGAGGTACATAGGTAGTAACATACAATGTAGGTATTTATTTAAATTTTCACCCAGTATTAAAAATATATAAAAAATAAGTGAAAATATAAGATTAAAATAGTAATATTATGTAGTAAGTAGTTAGGACGTAGATACTTGTTCAGTATGCTACACAAAATGTAGTATGTATCATACTAAACAAAAACCTTATAAATATTATACAAGTAAAATTATAATAGATATATTATGTAATAGTCTAATAAAATGACTTAATTAGGTACCTAGGTAATTAGACATGTTAAAATTTAAAAACTGTATTAAATTAATTATTGTTATCTTTTAAATTAAATATTTTCTACATCATAAATAATATCAATGCTTATATTGATTTATTTAAACATTATAAAAGAACAATTAAATTATTTTTTTTTATAAAATTACATTTCTTTTTAAATTGGTAGAACCTTCAATCATAATTATTAGTATTACATTGATCAAGTATGGAATATTTAACTATCTTTAATTTTGATGAATAATGAAAATGATTTGATGAAATGTTTTTATCAATCTACCTATGTCAATACTTAACTTTGTTAATATCAAGGTTAATGTTAACTCAACTTAATATTAAACATACCTATAGGTACCTAAACTGTTAACTAATATTACCCACAGATAAATACAAACAATTAAAAACATCAAGTGTCCAAATATAGTAACTATCATAATATAATCTTCAGAGTTTAGACAAATAATTCAAGGAATTCTAGGATAGACAAATGACAATATTTAGTATGAAGAAGGTTATTATAGTTTTGAAAAGATAAATAAATAATGAGTAATACCCATAAGTTTCAATTCAACAAATAAATTATTTAGCCTTGAGAATCACAGTAGGTACCTAATTATCAATTATATTTAGGTACCTACCTATTTAATATTAATTATAAGTCTGACACTGTGGTTATAAGAAATGCCTAACAGAATAAAACATGTAAGTAGATGGGTATTTTTAAATAAATAGATACTGTTATTACTTATTATTATTTGTTTTTAGGAAATGTGCTCTACCTACCTATAAATTTTTTTTTAAATTCATAACAAACATAAAATAACACAAATCTTATCTATTAGATAGACACGGATAAGAGTGTTTGGTTTGAGTGTAACATGTAGACGATATGACTAATGATGGACCAAATTATTAGCTAATATTATAAAGTAATAGGTATGTATGTAAGTACCCATGTCCTATATAATATTACTTATATCAATTATCAAATGATTTGACTAGGTAGGTCTGTTCTTTTGCAAATAACAATATTGTATTATAATACCATCTACCTATATAGTGTCACCGCCTACACAACAATAATATGTAGTCCATCGATCGACATGCAGTAAATGAAACGGGAGAGTTTACAAACCTGTAGCCGAATTTTTTCAAACGTCCGTCCGGCATTTCGATGCTGAGGTCAGCCTTCATGGTCAAAATCGTCACACCACATACAATAACTGTTAAAATATCTACACAGAAACATAGAGAAAAAAAAAAATAGATAAATAGGTAGGTATAGGTATGACAATTAATAATTAATGTAAACGGGTAGGCGAATAGAGGGGAAAAATGGGGCCAAACACGAACATTGCGGATAATATACCCAAGTGATTATTATTATTCACTTACTTACGGAAAAATAAAAATCGGTGAGCCAAACGTCGTGATATCGGGGACGAATTTACATTTTTTTTATTTTCCGGACAAACGAGGGCCGTACCGGGAGACACCGTATAGTATTGACGGCACACGGGTGTGTACGGCAGATCGGATCGGTACGTGCCGATAACGTCGTACGAAATATTACAACGACGTGAGCGCGACGGCTCGCGGACGAAACGCCGGCGGTTCGGTGGCGTGAGCGCAAGACGGACTCGTACGCGATTTGGTCAAAACTTTCAGCGGCGGACGTGACGACACGGATAACGCGAACACACGACTCGTCGGTTTGCCTATAACCACTACTCGCTACACCGATTTTCTAGAATAAAACCGTCCAGACGTTTATTTTTTTTCCTTCTTTTTTTTTTTTTTTTTTTATCAAACGTCGAGGAACGAAAATAAAAACATATTATCTCGGACGAAAATAAATGACCTTAGACCATGCACGCACGCGCAACAATAACACACACACGACCAGTAATCACGACCATCAGCGGATTAGTGCGGTTAGGTTCTGCGCGTAGATAAGTATATTCTGCGTTTCAAGTTTCAACGGTTGTGGCAAAAATATGGTTGTACGTAGTGTGTCTACCGCGGTTACCGTCAATGACCACCGTAGACGGTGAACGGTCGCGTAGGTCCCCCGGCAACTCCGGTCCCGCGAGAACGGTCCGTAGGTGCATAGAATAGTAGGAGAAAACTACCTGGGGGGGGGAAGCCTATATATTACCATAGATAATAAATATTATAATGTAATATATATATTTATTATCGATAATAATTAATATATATTATTATAGAATGATATACCTACAGTCTGTGATAGAGATCAGTCCGGGCCGGTATTTTCTAGACCGGCCTGTCCCAGGCAATTTTGTTTTGCGAACCGACCCGATATTAAAATAAAATTTATAGACCCGACCCGGTATTAAAAAATAATTTCTAGGCCCAGCCCGACCCGGTGCGGTATTAAAAAATAATTTCTAGGATCAACCCGTTTTGTTTGGCGACCCAGCCACACCAAAAAATTTTTCCCGACCAGATCAAATTGGAAAATATGTTGTTCAATCTTTGACCAAGACAAAAAAATATATTTTAAATCTACCTAATTTAAGTGCATTTTTTTTTAAATCTGACAGGTAGAATACTGTGGAAGTTGGTGGTCTATCGTCCTTTGGGTTCTCAAACTGGATAGTGTATTATTATTACTTTAGATTTGAAAGCAATGATAAATCATTGCTTTCTATAAAATCGACCCTGAGCGCCGAGCGGAGCTTTTGTGTAATATTATTAGTTAAAATAACGTTCAATAAACCACGTATTGAATGGACGCACATTATAATATGGTAAATTTAATGTAAAATATATATAATACTATAATATTTTAATTGTATTAATATATATGTAATGAAAAATAATAATATAATATGATTGTTTTCTCGCTACTAAAATAATAATATAAATGTAATGTAAAAAATATAATACTATAATATTTTATTTGTATTATACTATTTATTATTAGGTATATATAGGTATGTAATGGAAAAATAATAATATAATATTATTATCATTACAAATTTGCTATCTGGGATATAGATTCTGTGGGTATCTCCCAAGGTCATCTATCTACTATCTATATATTTATTTTAATTTGTTATTGTATTACTGTATGCCGTATGCGTTTAAAGTGTTATCACTTATCAGCTGTACTCACTATACTCGAATATTGATTTTTTTTTAACCCGGAATTCCGGTCCGGACCCGGTCACTAATTTTTGTCCCGGCCCGGTTCAGTAAATTTTGTTTTACGATCCGGCCCGGCCCAAACCCGGATTTCGGTCCGGTCCGACCCGGCACCGGGGACTGATCTCTACTCTGTGGTCTACCTATATATATATATATATATATATGGCACGATTGTAAAGAATTTTTACAATCGTGATATAGGGTAAATCATGGTTGAAATATACCAGGTTATTGCAAATTACCAAATCGTTATCAAATATAAATAAAATGGCGGGCGTAAGGGTGCACCATAGAAAACTTTACTGTTCTGTATTATCATTGATAATTTTGTA
>JAIPRL010004921.1:0-35125 GCA_025469235.1 Pemphigus obesinymphae | reverse complement strand
ACTTTACTTACTATGCATATTCATAGCTCTATATAAATTATAAACAAATTAAATCCTTCTAAGAATACTAAAAAATGTCTTCATATCCATACATTGATATATTTAATATCATATTATAACATTAACATTGTATTTGTACCATTTTTTTTTTTTTCAGTGGTTTTGCGAAAACTTGAAAAACAAACAGCAGTATGGGTAGAAAATAAGCTTGGTGTTTGGTTGAGTCAAGCCTCAAATAGACTGAAGCCTAAATTTAAAAAAACATTTTAAATACAATAATTTGACTAATTTTAGTATACTGCAGTAATTATATTTATAATATCTATATATTATATTTTTTTCACATATTATCTAAGTACCTCCTTAAATATATTTATCATAACATAATAATTAATAATACTACAGATTTTCTTTTTTAATTTATCATATTCAATATAATATTATGTATTAATTAATAGGTACTAATATATTTTTATGTATAATATGTTTTGTATTAAATCCCTAAAACATTATTATAATGAGATTATTACATATACATTTTATTTTTTTTTTATTAATATTACTCAAGTACCTGTTTAAATATATTCATTATACCATATAATGATTATTAACATTAAAGATTTTCTTTTCTAAATTTATTGTATTTAACATAATATATTTTATTTAATACTAATAACTATTGTTAGTATTAATAATTGTAAATAATCGCCCCTGCTTATAAGTAATATATTTTCATTTATTACAAATATTGAAAAAGATTCTAGTGTATTACATCCCTATAAAACATTATTATAATGAGATTTTTACATATTTAATTTAAATATCATCCACTTTTATTACACCTGTATAAAACATTTAGATCTCAAACCTTTATTATCATGGATTACATCTTGTCCAATAAATGTATTTTACCAATGTTTTTCACCTTTTTTGTGTTTCCTTAAAAGGAAAAATCCATCAACTATCCTACAATCATATGGATTAATCCATTTGTATTACATCTAATGACTTTATTTTTGTATAATGTATTAAGTATGTAAAACATGTGTTATTGCCCACTGGATTATAATCCGTCTCTTCAACGGATGTGCTAGACAGCATTACTTTCCCAGTGCGTGGATAACGTAACAGTCATAATGCTTCCAAAGCCTTGCAAAAACGTTATGCAACCTTCAAATTACAGGTAAATTTCTCTTCTTCATTCCCTTTCCAAAGTCTTCGAATCTCTTCTATGCAGATTAAAAGTCATAACCATGCCAATTATTAGACCCGAACAGCCGGTTTTAGGCCCTTTCATAGCACTCAAATTCAACTTCTTAACGTCATTGACTGCCTAGTGCAAAATGCAAACAGGAGAAGGAAAACGGTCGCTACCCTTCTCGACGTATGTAAAACTTTCGATAAGGTTTGGCACCAAGACATCGTCTTCAAACTAATACAGCTCAGTGTTGCCCCCAACTGATTAAGATCATAAAGTCCTACATCAGTGATAGAATCTTCCAGATTAAGTATGGAGATCAAGTTTCTTCTACAAGACCTATCTAAGCGGATGTCCCTCAGGGCTCCCGTCTTGTTCCTTACCTTTTCTTACTGTTCACAAACGATATTCCTCAACATCCCGATTCGAAAACTGTATTATTCGCTGATAACACGCTCATCTACGCCACCAGCATAACAAATTCAGCTGCTATCAATCAAGAAAATCCAGAAACAACTGGACACCTTACAACCTTAGTTCCAGCAATAGAAGATCATGGTAAATCCCTCAAAGACCAACACAATAGCTTTCTCCCATAAATCTACTCTCTATACTCCTAAGATCTTATTAAACGGCACAAAACTACAGTGGTCAAACTCTATTAAATATATTGGTGTTCAGATCGATAAAAGACTTGCCTTTTCAAACCAAGTAAAAACAGTAGTTGACAAGACGAATGCGGCTAAGCACAAATTTTTCCCTCTGATTGACAGTAAAAGTTTTTTTCTAGTCTCCATAAAAACATATATATTCGACCAATACTCATGTATACAGCTCCAATATGGTACTCAAACCTATCCAGATCCAGCAAGCTCAAACTCGAAAGAGTTCAATCAACCACCTTAAGAACAATTACGGGCTATCAGCAGTTTGTAAATAAACACACGGTCAGACATACGATTAAGTCGTCCACTCTGGATGAAAACATCCGCCAAGCAACATTAAGACTTAAACACCAAATCCAAAATTTTCCATTTAATCATATTAAGGAAATTAGCACAAGACCGCATATATCCGAAAACTTCAAGCTGAGGCCCATCACATTTAAATAAAACACAATCCGCTAACCTCCTGTAATACATCCTACCCTTTGTAAAAAAGCAAGATGGCTTGGGGCAGAGTACCTAACACAAAGCAAAGCCAAAAGGAAATAATTAATCAATTTCTTCCTTTCACTTATCTAAATATAATTAATACATAGGCAACCTGAAAAGAAGATCACCTTAACGACCAACAGAAGAAGCCAACACCATCGAAAAAGCCAAAGGCTGAACTCATCGTCGATATTGGCTACTCAGCACCAGAAGCCAGCAGCCGGACTCGCTATCGATACTGAATGATTCGACGGCGGAGACCAACAACTACCTAACGTCCAAATAACTCACTGCAGCTTGTCCACCGAGGACAATTCCAAGCCGCGCCGATCGCTGACACACGGCCAATTACACCACCTATGACTCCAGGCTTGACAACTGTCGACATTCTCTAAGGGGCTAGGCTGGGAGTACGCTATAAGTGTAGCGTACAATAGGGAGCACAGGCATAAGTGCTTCTGTGTAGGGACAAGATAGAAAATATTGTATTTCAGTCCACCTTATCGTACTATTGTATCATTACAACACATGTATATATATTATATTTTCTCCTAATAAATATATTTTAGCTTAGAACCAATAGCATTGTTAGTCCGTAACAGTATAAAGAGGTTATTTGATGGAAAATTCTTTCTAGTTGGTCGTTTAAAGAGGTCATTTGTGTCTAGTGATCAACTAGCTGACACATGTTCAACACAAGTAAGGTAAATAGCAAAAACTATGGGAGGAATAAAAATTATTTTATTTGTAGAAGGGCCGGTCAAAATTTTGCTCCGTCTAATAAAACCTGAAAAGAAGTAGATGTTTTCCATCTTACATTATTTCAATTTAAAAATTATACCCAGCAAATATCATCATATTTATCTTTTTATATTTATATTTATTACTTTTTATTTTTTATTATTATATTCTATTTTTTTTTATTATTCTCTTGCTGGTTTAATTTAAAAAAAATGTCTTTTTTAGTATGTTTAAAAAGTGTTTACTCATTGATATATGTAAAATAAATAAATATAAAAATGATGAAAAATAAATGCTAACGTCAAAACATTTGTTTACTAAAATCTATAGATTAGTATAACAATCTACAGCTAAAAACAAAGTTTTCTAAAAGTAGTTTTTTAGTTGAAACACCAATTACTTAACTGATTAAATACAACATTTCGACCTAATCCATTATTCTTTTCTTATACATATAAATACTATGTACAACTATATATTGTATACTTATAGTATTTGATATAGCATAATATTAAATGTACAAAAATTATTTTTCCTTAGGTTTTAAATCGCTGTAACTTTTTAGCTAAATACCTGTTGATATTTTATAAAACATCTAAGAGATAATCTCTGAAATATTGTTTTCTATCAAAACTATAATTGTTTATCCTGTTGAGTTCTTTACCGAGAATAGGATACATAATTTGGGCCAGTATTGAGGTAGGTATATGAATATAAATTTGATTATATTTTTAGTTTTAAAGTCATTTTTTCTTTGTTCTTTTTTCTATAAATTCTAGATTTATACACACAACAATTAATAGTAGTGAAGTTTTAATTAGATAATACTATACATCAAAGGCAAGACTGTAATTAAGGGGAACCAGGGAATCCAATTCTCCTACAAAATTCTGCAAGTCTAGAAAATGTTATTGTAAATTTATAAAAAAAATATTGTTATTATGTAAAAGAACTAAATAAAATTCTCCTCTCAAAAAATTTATTTTAGTTACATTCTTCAATAGATATTTATTAAGCTGCAGTCAGAAAATAAATAGAATTCAAGACTTTCCATTTGTCAGCCTCTGCCACTTTTCAATTTTTTAGCATACTGAATTAAATAATCAGCTACGTATCTTATAAATTATAAATAATACAACACTGTTTTTGGTAAATATTTATTTTATAGATAATACATTTTTTCCTAATTTAATAAATATTGGTACTATATACAGATAACAAAGTATTTTATAACATACAAAAAACTATTTAAACACAACGTGAAAAATGTAATTGAGAAAAGTATCAATGCTATAGAAATTATCACAAATAAATTAGTAGAAATAATTAAATATATTAAATAAATGGACAATACAATAATAACTAATAAGTATAAAGTTGTACACAAATTATATATATATATATATATATATATGAAAAATAACTTACTAATAAGAAATTCTTAATTACCATTAATAGTGGAAGTATTGACTTGAATGTTGTCATTACTATCTCGCCTATAAAGTGAATTACTATCTACATCTACTGCAACAATATTTGGTAAAATAAAATTACTATCACTATTACTTCTAACTGGATTAATTGTTCGTAATTCTGTTATTCCAGAATAACAGACATTTACATCATCACAGTCTAAAGGATGCAATCCATTATTATTTAAATTACTTTCGGTAGCAAATAACTCATCATTGCTTTTTGAGTTTTTCAAACTATCTGTCTTGCTAACGTCTATCTGATTTATTTTTTCTTGAATTGATTTCTTTAGTATGTTTTTGGAGTCTGATAATGATTTTTCTAATATAGGTTTTATTTTATAAGGTACTTCTAACTGGGGTTTATTGAAAAACTTGTTGATATTTGACTGCTTATTAATATTTTGTCGATTTCGGCACATATTTATTTGTGAAATTAAACCTAATACATCAGGAGGTATCTCTATATCTGAATGAATATAAGCTAATTCAGATATAAAGTTTCCCAAAGTAGCCACAGTAAGCTCTAAACTTTTTACTTCACTTTCTAGTCGATTAATTACTGAAATATTAGAAGATCTGTTCATCTCTAAACGACCATTATTTGTTATTGATATCTAAAAAAAAAATATATATATATATACATATATATGTTTTCAATATTGTATTGATAATTTGTACTACATTTTTATAATACAAAATTATATATTACCTCTAATTGTTCATGTAGAATTTTATTTTGTTGCATTAAAGTTCTATTCATTTCCTCTAAATTCTTAATTTTTTTAATTTCAGGACTGGGTGAAGACAATTCTTCTTGTAATACATGATATTCAACTCCATATTCCATTAATTGTTTAGACAAATCAGTTGTGAAAACCTTACAAAATATAATTCACAAATATAAAATACAAATTAACATAATATTATTTATTTTTATACATACCTGTTTAATAATTTTTTCAATAATTTCTTTATTCACAATAGGCAAATCACTTTTAATATAGCTCATAATCTGTTCCATTCCATCACATGCAAGTAGATTATCCTTATGATATGTTAACAAAGATAGTATTATGCGAAATAATACATCAATATTTTCAAAGAATAGTATATCTAAAAATAATATAATGATACAAAAAGATAATACATTAAACAAATATAAAATTTAAAATATTGTTATTATACCAAATATACGAGCAACAAATCCTAATGGAAACTGAGAAGCAAACATTGTCAGAAACCAAGGAGCAGCATATAAAGTTGGAGGTATATCACAATTGTCAAAATGTGCATATAAGTCTGGATGATGATCATGAAGAAGTCGAGATAATTGATAAAGTTGAACTTGTAATGCTGCCATATCAGGTAGATATTGTTTTCTTAATGAACGTCTAAACATTAAGTGTTTTAACATCATGAAGGCTTGTTCCTCAGACATCTGTAAAAATAAATGTATTTTACACAAATATGTTAGTAATATATATTGAATAAAGCATTACTCACATGTAATAATAAAACACCGGCAACAAAACATAAACCTTGACAATACCCAACTTCTGGATCCAATAAAGAATATGCTTTAAGCAAATTATATAAAGCTAATTGTCCAGGACCAAAAGGTGACATAAAATATGTATGATTTGGAAAAGTTCTTCCTGCAATTATTACATGAAAATAATAATATATGTTTAATAGTTAAATTAATTTATATGTTACCTAATTTAATTTAAATATTAAATATTAATTCAGGAAAACATATAAAACCAGAAATTTACAACTTTGAACGGTTCAAAACTAAATCATAAAAGTATTTTAAATCTAGATATAAAATAATTTAGTATGTTTGAAAAATAAATCTAAGACACAAGATTAAATAAATTATTATTATTATTACTTAATTAAACTATTATTTTATGCATAGTTTATGAACCTGAAATATTTGATTTATTAAAGAAAATGTAATCAATAAAAAAATAGATTAATAGTACTAATATTTTGGCTATTTTGGATGTGGATATTTTAGGTTTCTAAACACAAGTTTAAATCAGCTTATATCCCTGTTGTATCAGTTTGTCCGTTTTATTGATATATTGACATAACCACTGATACATAGTTACGAGGGACATTGTTAATTTGACTGTCAATTGTCTTTACATTTTGTTATTCATAATTACTAGGGCGATAGAAAACGGAAAATATAGTATGCACAAAGAGTGTGTTTTTTATAGCTTCCACCTGCCTGTACTTACTTTTTTACTTACTATTTGTTACTGTTGTTACTAATATAAATACTTACATTTTGTATTTATTTTATTAGTTTTAGGTTTCTATGCATAAGTAATAAATATAGTAAGTTAAACAAATTGTTCATGGGATTATAGTTTATTGTTTAAAATGCATTTAGAAACCAGGAATTTAACATACTCGCAGAGTAAGTTTTCTAAACTTGTTTATCAAAATTTGTCCGGATCATATAGTATTTTAATGATAAGTTATGACGAGCTTGATATTATTATTTAGTAAAAAAAAAAAAACACTTAATTTTAATAAAAAATATTTTTATTTAAACATACCTAAATCAATAAGAATAGCATGTTGATATTTAGTTAACTGTTTTAATAACTGTTCATATGGTACATTAAAATTTGGAAACTTTTCCAAATCAATTGGAGAAGGTGCAGTTGTGTTACAAAACAATTCAGCAAAAAATATCCAAACATCTCCTCTTTTGCTTCTAGGAACACCTATTATGTTCATTATATTTATATATTACTATTATGTACATTTAAAATATAATTTTTAAATTTTAGTGAGATTTTAATATTGTGTACCTTGTCTTATAGCTTGACGTAACATTTTTGCATCAAATTTACGATTCTCTTTATTTACTATTGTTTCCCAAACGCCTAAATATTCTCGGGCAGATGAACCAATATCATCATACTCCAATTTTATTCTTTTAACTGTTGCCTCTTCTTGTCTTTCTACAATTCACTTAATGCTTAATATTTAAATGAAACACTTATATTTATACCTACTACCTTTTAATTTAGCATTTTCCTTTTCCATGCGAATTAACAAAACTTGTTGATTAATTGCTCTTTTCCACAATGCTCTTAAATCAGCCGATTCTAATTTCTTGACATTTTTAGTATCTAAAACATTCAAATAAAATAAGACTAAGTAATACTACTACAAATAAATTATTATTACTACCTTTTGATTGTTTATTAGGAGTAACAACATTTTTGAAAATTGCTTGACGCCAACTTCCAGGATTCATATCATTTTGTTCATCCGAATCATTATCTGAAGTTGAAATACCAGGAGATTTTGGAGATTGGCCAACTTTTAAAAACCTAAAGTAATTAAAATCAAAAGTAATGGATATTTTTAATTGTATTCCTATTTATCTAACATGTTCATCATTGACGCTGGACTGCTGTGAGACTTTGTTTGAGCCAAATTAACTTCTGATTTATTACTATATGGTTTATTATTAGATATTGATTGTTGTGGTATTAATCGTGACTCTAAATCAGATTTTGGAGAAAGTTCCTAAAATAAAATAAAATAAAATAGTATAATTGATTACATATTAATCAATGATAGTGAATTAAAATTAATATTTATAAATTGTTACTTTAAATTAATTTTTTTAATATCAAGCAGAGCCTCAATTAAAAAAAAAAATATATATGTAAAATGAAAACGCAACAAAACAGCAGACTATGGTATTGCTATATATTCTCTGAACAAGGTGGCCATAATAATGCAGAACAACGATGGATAAACATACGAAAATCAATTTTAGATATAATAAACAACTTTTTAATCACTTTAAAATTACATCAAAACTATTTTTGTACGATAAAAATAACTAAATATTTAATCAAATTAATATAATAATGTCATAAATTAGTGTTACTTTGAATTTTTTCGAAATTTTTAGAGAAAATTACCTAACCGATTATAATAAAATTTGAAATTTATGATTTATTTAATGTAATATGAGACTAACTTTGATATTTTTTGAAAAAAATATACATTTTCCACTTAAAAATTATAAAATCAACTTATTAACTAAATTATAAAATCAACTTATTAACTAATTTATTTATTTAATTTAAATAGTTTAAAAGTTTCAGCTCAATTGAATTTTAGAGAAGAGTAGCAAGCTAATTTTAATAAAATTTTATATGCCGTATTTATTTAATGTAACATAAGATTAATATCGCTATTTTTTTTTTTTTTTTTTAAATATGGAAATTAGCACATTGTTGAGTATATACAATATTTTTATACCATAAGTATAAATGTAAATGAAACGTATATATTCTAAAATAGTTTCAGTATGACAATAATCGCTGATTAAGTATATGATCTATTAAAATATTACTAATTATTGTGTCTTAAAATGTAAAAAAGCAATTGAATAATTTATTTAAAAATGTATTCAAAAAAACTTAAAATATACAAACAAATATGCTAGCCAAAAAGACTAACATGTTATTTCGACAAATAATATGTTTTCATTAATAATAATAATGATTGAAAAATTATTTGATATTGTCAGAATACCAAGTTCATAGAGATTTTTCTAAAAGTATACATTAAAAAGTCATTAGAAATATAAAGGAAAATATCTTGGTGTTCGTGAAACATAAGAACTTGCAAAAATTATTGTCTTCATTGACATAATTAAATATTAAAACACCAAATATAATAATACAAAGGTAATTTTTAAAATTCAATGGAAAATGCCATTCTTCCATTATATATTGTTACGACCCACAAGAAATTTTCTTTTGCATTTCTATTAACGTTTTTTCTGACAATATCAAATAATTTTTTAACCATTATTATTATTAATGACAATATATTATTGATCAAAATAATATACTGGTTTTTTGAGCTGACAGACTTGTATTTTTTAAGTTTTTTTTTTGAAATTTAAATTTATGACTATTAAAATCATAAAATACATGGTTACAAGAGCAAAAATATATTTTTTTGTTCAATAAATGAACAAATACATAATAAAATTAACATTATTATTATTTTTTTTTCATTGTTAATACATATCTAAACATTTTTTTTTTATATATTTTATATATTTGTATTCATATAATGGAATTTTTTTAGTGTATATAATCCTCAGTCTAATAATGTTATAAAATTATCTTGTATCTACATTCTAGATACATTTTACTCCAGTATCATGTATTTTTTTTATGTGTAAATATACAATTTATATCAAAAAAATAATTACCTCTATATTATAGGTAATTAAAAATAATTAATTTTTTCTTTCTAATCTCATATTATAAAATAAAAACCATTTTAATATTAAAAATGAAAAACATTGTACTAACTTCTATATTTTAATATAATTAAAGAAAAGTCATTGGTCTTATATATAAATGATAATAAATAATAACAATAAAATATTATAATGATAAATAAAAAATTTATAAAAAATCAAGACTTAAAATTATAATTAAAACATAGATAAATTAATATTATGACCCAAAATAATCGGGAGAGAAGGCGAAGGAGAAGAAGAAGTAGGTAGATTATTTTATGTAGATCAAGTATATCAAATACGCGGCCAGCGACTAATTTTTTTGTGGTTCGCGACTACCCATATTAATGAACAAAATAAAAAATTATAAAATATTAATGTCGTATCATAATCATTTTATATTCTTAGAGAATGGTATACTTGGCATACATTATTACGTCTTATCTACTGATTAACTGTAATCGAATAAGTATTATTGATGATTTTATATGTATATATATATATATATATATAAAATATAGATTATAGATTAATAATTTATATCGTCAGTACGCGACACGCGTGCCTCTGGAATCTAGTCGTTCAATAACCACTGTGTGTTCGATTAAATTTTGTTATGTATATTCTAATGGTTAAATTTAATAGTTAAAAATGTCTATCAAAACCAAGTGATAGTAGTTAACAAAAAAATACAGAAGAATATCGTAAATTTCAAGAAAATTGGGAATTAAAATATTTTTGCAGTGAAATCAATAATAAAATAATTTGCTTAGTATGTCAAATTGTTGTTAGTGTTCGAAAGTTGTACAATATTGCTGGTTTAAGGGAAATTAAGACAAGAAAAACTGAAAGAGTTTAAACTCTTATGTTTTAAACAGATTATAAACATCAACAGCTAATGTTCACTAAAATATCACAAGAAAGTAAAGCTGCAGTAAAGGTTAGTTACATGTTGTCAGAATTAATTGCCAAACATTCGAAACCGTTCATTAAAGGTGATTTTATGAAAATGTGTTTGAATAAAAATGCTGAAATTATTTGTCCAAGAAATCTAAAAGCTTTTAAAAACATTTCATTAACACGAAATACGGTTGCTGAAAGAATAACTGAACTACCATACAATTTGAGTCAGATTAAAATAAAAATACCTAGTTTCGAATATTTTTCAATCGCTTACTGATATTGGTGGCACAGCTCAGTTGGCTGTTATTTTTTGTGATTGCGATATGGAATTGAATATTTTTGAAAAATTATTGGAAATTAATTATACCTATGTATGATAACTACTACAGGAGAGGATATATTCGTTTCTGTTTGTGAACTTTTAAAAAATATGATTTACCTTAGGAAAAGTTATCGTCTGTGGCTACAGATGGAGCTCCTTCTATGATGGGGAAAAATAAAGGTTTCATTGAGATTGCAAAAATAAGCAAATGAAAATTTTGAACATATATTTCATAGGATACATTGTATTTTACATCAAGAGGTGTTATGTACAAAAATTAGTAATGTGGCACATATAATAATAATAATAAGACCTATAAAACAAATGGTCAATTTTATAATATCCCGTGGTTTGAACCAAAGACAATTTTCCATAATTTTTAAATGATTTAGAAAGCAAGTATTCAGGTTTACCATACTTTTCAGAAGTACGATGGTTATCATGCTCCACTGTATTGAAAAGATTCAGGAAGTTAAAAGATGCCGTACAAATATTTTTAGAGTCTAAAGAACAAGATTTCAGCACTTTGTCGGATCGAATGTGGTTATAAAACCTATCCTTCATGGTCAATATAACAAAACACTTGTCAAATTTAAATTTAAAATTACAAAGGAATGATTAAATTATAATAGCCATTAGTGACCATGTTAAGGTTTTCAAATGTAAATTAGATTTATAAAAAACACAATTACAAAATGAAGATTTAACACATTTTCCGACTTGCATGACATATAAAACGAGTAATAATGAACCAATTTTCTACAAAAAATATTCAGAAAAAATTAATATGTTTGAAGACTGAATTCAAAAATAGGTTTCAAGATTTCAAATATTTAGAAAACAATTTTGTCTTGTTCACATTTCCTTTTTCAATAGACATAGTAAAAGTTCTAGCACATATACAACTGGAACTGATTAAGATTCAAAATGATTTAAATTTAAAACACAAATTCAATGAGGTTGGTGTACCTGATTTTTACAATTTTTTGCCAGTACAATATGTAGAAACTCGTAGATTTGCGTGTAAAAATATGTCTATGTTTAGTAGTACTTATCTATGAGCAACTATTCTCATTAATGAACAGCAATAAACCACCCGTTAGATCTAAATTAACCAACACAAATCTAAATTCAATATTAAAAGTTACTTCATCTAAAAAAGTTTCTTCCAAAATTGAAAAGTTGGTAGAAGAAAAGATGTCAAATATCGTACAAAAATAATTATTAATATTATTTTCTTTTTTGTAATTTATAAAATAAATACCTATCTCAAATAATTATGATTTTTTTTAAACTTTTACATTTATTTGTACTTGTTGTGTTTGTAAAGAATAAAATTGAAAAATTTGTATAAAATATATTTTTTCATTAAATGTTCATGTGCATAATAAAAACTATTCAATATATTTGGCCCACTTGATACTTTGAATTTGACATACCCAATATAGATAATAATTTTTTTCATTAAATTGTAATTAGATTTATATGTTTTCATACTATTTTTTATTAGTCTGTCATTTCTAATATTAGAGTAAATTGACCTATTACCAAATGTATAAGTAAGAACATTATCAATGCCTGCCCTTTTTTTCAAAATTGTAATTTTAAGGAGAATTATATCTATTTAAATTGTGATTAAAAAATAATTATATCTCTATTCAAAATTAAAACTGTTGAAAAAATGATTGTCTGACATAGATAGTCAGCTAACTATAAGCCCACCCAACTATAAATTTGGTAATTTTGGTACTCTAACATTAGAAATGACAAAGCTGTAATAAAAAAATCCCAAACGTGAATATTCTAAATTATTAGTTGGTTAACAGAGAATGAAAATGCATGTTTATTAATGTTTTATTAATTACTTTTATGAAAAATATTGAATATATTTTTAAGAATATTTTGTATCTATGCTACATAAAAAAATCTTTAATATATCAAGTATCTAGATAATTTTTTTTAGTATCTTGCCCAACTATGATTTATGATTAATAGTTATGAATATCTGTCTACTATTTACTTTGGAAAATGCAATATTTGTCAAATAATTTTCTTTAGTAGAAGCTAATATTCCTGCATCATCTTTAGAACTTCTTCTTTTCATTAACTGATCAAAAGAACTAGTTAATGAACGTTTAGCTTTCATAAAAATTGTACTTCCACCAAGATACTGATTTAAAAATTCATGCCTGAAAAGAAACATCAAAGCTATTCATATAAAAGGTATATAATAAAATTTCATTACCAAACCTATTTTCAGCTGAATCATGAACATGTCTCATCTGTTTGCTTTCACAATGTGTTCTTAACAACATTATAAGTAATTCATTTTGTTCCTTTAAACTTATTTTACTTAATGTTTCTAAACCATGTAACTTAGTAAGTACTACTTCTTGATCATCATCTGGCAATGTTTCTAACTGTTTAAAAATTACAGTTTGGATTTTATGTTCATTAAGATCTGAAAAAAATCATTATAAATATATTATTAACACTTTGAGGATGAATCACGTGTCACATATGTCAAATTCATTTACATATAATAAATGACAGTTGGTGTTAAAAAAATCATGTTGCGGACTAATAACACTCGAAACACATGATATTCGTTTAAATAATATGGACGATTGTCAATAATAATTTAATTACTGATTTCTTATTTGAGGATTATGTCGTACCCATATGGCCTGTAATTCACTGATTTTTCTGCTACCGTATATACACAATTATTTTTAAGTTCTTTAACTCGTGCTGCATTTACAGATAACTGGTGAGAAACTATGAGTGACTGCACGAATGAAAATAATCGTTATGCTTTACGATTAAATACCTCCCACATGACTTGTAACGATTATGATTACCGATTAATCATATAGGAATTAGCAGGAAAACTACTTGTCATAATAAGAATGACATGTTTAGAATGTTATTCGTCCACAACATAGTTTTCTAATGCGATTCCGTCAATAATATGTAAATAGGTATTACGCGATTGACACGTCATACACCACAATGTAACTTTTATAATATTGGCCATCGACCACAAAGTGTTAAGCATAAATAATAAATATTAATATTTTAAACATACTTTCAATATCAGAACATAACTTATGAAACCACACCATAGGACAATGTTCACAAGATATGATTACTTGCTTCTCTTTCTTTAGTGCTTCATTAGTATTGTTGAACGCCAAATTAATTGCTAAATAATTTAATATATTATATTCAATTGACAAAATCTTTAATCAAATAAAATTACAAACCTGTAACTAATTCATTTGCAACTGACTCTGATTCACATTTAAAAATATATCCAATACAACTTTCATTTGATGAAGAATCTTTACAAGTGAAACCAAAATGTAATCGATTTCTAGCACCCTAAATATGAATATTTTTAAAAATTAATATTGGTAATTTTAAACAATTAAGATTAACTAAATATATATCTTACATGAACACAATTAATTATATCTTTTAATTGTTTATGTAAAAGTATTTGTTTACGATCAGGGCTTATTAATCGTAAGTCACTTCGACCAATTTGAAAAACCATTGTTCTGTTTACTTCTTCAGCTATATTACTATTTTGTCCCTTATAATATTAAAATAATTATATTTAAGAACGGACAAATTATGATATGATATTTAAAAAATAAACACTTGTATAGGTACTTACATTATTCTCTAACTTTTTAATAGGATAATTTATAGATCCAGATCTATTCCTTATAATCCTATTATAAAAATATTTTTAATAGAATAAATTAAAATATAAATCTTTTTTAAAAATATTATTTACTCTGAATCTTTATTTTGTTTTTCAGGTCCAAAAGAATAACCTTGATTTTCAATTCCAGGTGATAAAACTGTCATTGATCCTCGTCTTGGATCTGAAAGATAGACTGTGTTTTGATCTGAAGACTGTGAATTGAAAACGTGAAAATTTATATTAAATTAATGAATATAAATTTTTATGCATACTGATATTATTTATATTTCAAGTATTGAATTTACATTTATTTGGGATCCTCGTCTTGAAGTGTTGGTACTATTTGACTTTTTACTTTTTTCCAACTCATGTATTCGAAATTTTTCTAATGCATCATCAATAAATGAATTTGGAACCTTTTTTTGTGATACCCTAATTTTACCAACATATAACACCTAAAATATTCATTATTTATTAATATTATCTAAAAAGTTTTTAATTTTTTTCTAGTTTTTGGTATATCATTCAAACCTTGAACATGAACATTAAAAAAAATTACCAGTTGTATTTATGTGACATTAAATATAGTTAAAGTTTACATAATATTACAAACATGTGTATTATGTACATAATTACCTCGAAAAAATGAGATGAGTTGGGAGATATATCAGCACACAATGAAGTTAATGTCTGTGCATTACTTAAAGAACGTCCAATACTTTGTAATGATTTATGTGAGTTTTCTTTCATTGTGGAAAATAATTCCATTACCTAAAAAAAAGTACAAAATTAAGTAAATCTGAATATTTTCAGGCTACTGTTGACTAAAACTAATTAATTATTGCCAAACAAAACAAAATACTTTCTGGGCATTCTAAATTTAGAAGTTGGAAGGTGTTCAAATTGTCTATACATTTAAATACAGTATGACATATACTAAAATAAAATTAGAAAATGTCTATCATATACAAAATTATATGTTTATGATATCATTTATCATTGGATATAATTTAAAATATAGTAAATAGATTATTATATTACTCATTTTTTTTAGTTACACTAAATTTGTATTAAGTATATATTATTATGTATGCATTGTTTTTTTAACTTATGTTACAATATAATTAATCATTAAACAAAATATTACATGTTATTAAAACAACTGTAAATTTACTAATTTTGTTTACACTTCAAAGCAATTTAACTGCAAAAATATATAAAATGACAATCATAACCAACCTTCATATGAGTAAGTGTAAACAATAATTTTTGAATTTTTGAAAATATAATTTAAGGTAACATATTTATATTATAAAATATATTTTAAATTATACAAAAATAAAATATGAATCAAAACAAAAATACTATTAGTAAAACTATTAATCCAAATGAAAAAATTAAGTGAATATTTAAATTTTACATTTATATATTATGTGGCTTTTATAGTAAATAGTACTAAATAATATTTTATATAACCAATAATTGAATAAAAATGCTATAAATGATTTGACTTTATTTTCTTAGAATTGCACCTCTCAAAAGATAATGAAGTTAATTACATTTTAGAAATTATATTCAAACATAATATAAATAATATTTCAAAAGATATTATGTATTTATATTAGATTATGTAATTCGAATTAGGTAATACTTTATGAATCTGAGCACTTAATTTGTTTCTTATATTTCATATTCATATTCAAAAAAAAAATACTAATTACCCAACTTAAATTTTTTAATTTGTTGTAAGTATATAAATTTGTTATTAAACTAATAAATAATAACTCATCTAACATTTTAAATAAAACAAAACAAAATTACGTTGAAATATTATGTTTTATAATTATTTTACTACTGTATACTTTTATAGTAAATACATTATTTGTGTTAACCATAATATAAATATATTAAATAGTAACCACTAACCTTTAACCTTTCTAAGAAATTATTAAAATAATTAATCATACTCATATATAATACTAACATGACATTATTTTTATCATAATGTTTAATGGAAAATCTAGTGTCAAGGCTACTATAGATCATTAAATAAAAAAAGTTATAAAATAAAAATTAAATATTATATTAAAATATAAAGAAGAAGAAAAATATAAATATACATATATATATATATATATATATATATATATATATATTTAGGTTTCTATATAATATACCTATATACCTATATACATAATGCTAACAAATTGATTTCAATAAATAAATATTATGTATAACAAAATAATGAAAATTAGAGTTGTCAATTAATTTTCATATACATACCTAAAACACATTTTATAAATTTAGAATATAACTTTGGAAAAAATATTTTTTTTTTGTACAGTAGTATTTAATATTTACCATAATATAACAGTATAATACTAGTTCACCTTGTCCTTGGTCACAAATCACAATGTATTATGTTACTTCATGTACCTACCTAACCAACATCATAATTTAAAAACTGATATTTTTTCAATGTTATTATTGAGGCTTTAGTAATAAAACTGACCAGACACATAATATGTTATTTCTGATATTATTTATTTATTTGAACACATTTGATGTACAAAGATAATCACTGAAAATTGTAATTAAAAAAAAAAACTAAAAACCTTTATACTAATGCAATCTATACTCGAATTTTCAAAATAAATTATAATTAGTTAATAAATTTCATATAATACCTATAGATGTATATTTAAAAAATTACTTTGATTAATACTAAATATGAATTACTAAAAAATAAAACATTAGAATTCAATAGAATACATACTATATATAAAAGTTATAAAACACTAAAAAGTAAATATATTCCACATAAAATTACAAAATAAATTTGATTTAAGTATATAAAACAAAAAATATTCTTACATCATCGGGTTGAGTTGTATTGTAAACATGGCAAAATACATTGTTTTCATCTACATTATCTCTGATTGCATAGAAGAATGTAGCAACATCATTGTTTAAAAATGCTAATCTGGTTATGTATTTTAATTTATGTTGAAAAATTAATTTATTTTTACAGTCCCAATTTTCATATACCATAAGACATGCATCTTCTATTCCAACTCTTACCTTTAAAAAATAAAACATATATTTTTTACTCCATTAATTTGAACATGTTTAATATAATATTATTATATAATTGCATACATAGCAACTATATATCACAATATACTACAACTTCTAAAATATTAATAGTTTATTCAGAAAATCCAAAATACACAGAATAGGTAACTAAGTACCTACCTACTTTATAAAACATTATGTAATTTTAGTAAAAGTATTACATTAACTATTAAATAAAACAATTTTAATAATTTACTCTCCTCAGTTCCTGTATAATAGAGCAAGAACTTGAAAATTTAAATTCAAATAAGCCATACAGACTGTGGCTAATATTTTTGGAAGGGGTTTTGATTTTTATTAGGTACCCACAACCAACATTAATTAATTACTTATTTATATATTTAATAACAAAATGTAAATAAATTGTTATTGTATTAATAAATCTATTACAAAATTATTTAGCTATATGGACTGTAATAATAATGAAATAAGTAATCTTAAATTTAAATTTAATTGATGTGTTTTTATATTATATTAGTAATACTTTTTTTATAATCATTATGAAATTACTAATTTTGAGATCAACTATGACATATTTAAGGATGATCTAATTTACCAGCTTAAGGAGATGTAGTACCTGACTTAGTTGTCTTTGTCTAACACACACGCAACATAGTAAAATCGGGTTTTTTATTTCCAATTTTGTGAACTATTGGTTGGTTTTAGTATTGATTATATATTATAATATATAATCAATGGTTTTAGGATATGACAATCTAAATAATCTATGATATGTAGGAATTATATTATTAATAAATTAAATTCTAAGCAAAATATTCATAATTTAATTATCACATTATTCATACACTTACAAAAAACTTATATTTACCAAAAAATTATTCCTACATATCATAGATTATATTCTCTTTATTAATTATGATAATAGGTCATCATATCCTAAAATCAACCAATGTTCACGTAATTGGAAATACAAAACCCGATTTTACTATGTTAGATGTGTGTTGGACAAAGACAGAGTCAGGCACTACGTCTTATTAATTCAACATTTAACCCTAAATGTACTAATTAATTAAAAATATAATAGTTTAAAACTATCAATATTTTAAGTACCTACACATCAAATATTTACCTAAAACATTTGAAATTTTATTTGGTCTTACATTACTTAATGAATAGTATACAAAATAATTAAATTCATAATATTAGTACTCAGTAAATAGTAGTAATTGCCTATACGTAATATTATTAGTAATTTATGTAAATAAATTGTTAAATTATAATATTTACTTTTTTGCAATAATTATTTTTCTTGATTTCGGCAATAATCCATGGGATCATTGGATTTGTAAGACGTTTATTGACTGTACAAAATCCTAAATATTGTACTTTGTATAACTTCATTTTATTGTTTTGTTTGTATTGTACTTAGTAGTTAATCAAAATAGTACATAGTTTAAAATTAGTTCAACATAAAATACATTAATATTTAGAAATCAAGTACCTAGGTACATATGATGTAGATAAATCATCAAAAAATATATGTTTAATTCTAAATAAATAATAATAATACTGAAAATATAATTTAATATAAATCTTTATAAAACTTGTGTACTAATAAGTAGGTACCTATATGTAGCGGAACGTACATATTATTATAACAATAATGTTAACTATTAACATACTATTAATAAATAACACGAATTTTAAAATAATTTTTAACACTTTCCAAACAAAACTGAATTATTGATAAGAATGTTATGAACACAACAAATCAACTGATAGAACATGTTTAATGGTGAATGCATCGACTATGGTACTATCAATAAATTTGTGAAATAGAAGGGGTTTATTTTAGTATTTTACAGATATTCAAGGTTACGTTCAAGTATACTAATCTATGGCTACGTTATTACGTTAATAATTAAACGTTTTTGCCTATTATATGGTACCTACTACCTATTACGTAATCTAACATTACAAATTTCAATAATTGTACATTTTATTTCTAGAAGGTACATATTTAAATTTATTAGTTGGTGGATACCTAGTCAGTTACTACCTATCTTATCCTTTCTTACTAAATAATTCAATAATAAGTAAGGTACCTACAACTGCACAATAATATATTTTTTTAAATATAATATGTAATGGCGTATATTTTAGATTTTCTTGAAGAGGGATAAATAAACCTATTCATTTTTGGGATAGTAGGGAAACCTGAGAATATCCCAATAGTAAATATAGGCATTAGAGACCTGGATATCAAATATTCATCCCAAGGAATCCGACTTGGAGAACACCAGGA
Organism: Pemphigus obesinymphae; assembly: GCA_025469235.1. Lineage (NCBI taxonomy): Eukaryota > Metazoa > Arthropoda > Insecta > Hemiptera > Aphididae > Pemphigus > Pemphigus obesinymphae. The sequence goes on along the minus strand of JAIPRL010004921.1, from coordinate 14,911 downwards.
ATCAAAAAAAAAAAATTAAATTAAATGATAAAAATAAAATGTACCTATAGGTACAAAAAAAACAATCCAGGACGACTGAATATATAATTTAGTATTATAGATTGTGTAATTTTCAGTTTTTGTTGGGCTATTTATAAGAGTTATATAAATTTCGAGATTTTTATGAGTTCTAAAAATAATAATTTTATATTTTAAGATCTAAAAAATGAATACAAGGTTAAACTATAGGGTTTTTATTTTGAAAAAAACCAGGAAAAAAATAATTTTAAACAAAAGTGTCACCATTCCTACTCAACGATATTTTTTTTTTTTTTTGGTTTACTATAATATATAAAATATATTAAATTCATTAAAATGTATAAAAGCTCATAAGTGAACATCAGTTTTTAAATTTGACGTTTTTCAACAAACAATTTCTCAAGTATAATAGTTCGAAATTTTTTTTTAACATTGGGAATAAAAAATCCCAAATAGGAATAAAATATCTCATGAGAACAAAATATCAATTATAAATAATATAGGTAGGTAATTAATTATCTAGCACCCCACTGACTGTTGTAGATATTTGCGTATTTTTAAACATTTTATGAGTAGGTAGGTACCTAGTTAAAAAAAATAATTAATTTTTTTTAAACTATAAATCTTAAAACAATAAATACAGAATAAGTTTTTCATAATTTGGTAGATATGTCGAAAAACAGCTACCTTCGTCGGGCAATAGATAATATTGTTATCTTTCATACTTATGTTTTTTGCATAGATAACTTTATTATCTGTGTCTATGGTATTTTGTTTGTAAATTGATAAAAATGAGAAATATCAAATAGGTTAGGTATACCTAATATGGTAATACTAATGCCTGCAGTTTTTTTATTGAAAATTTGTAGCTGTTACCACGACACAATAATAATAATAATACAATAGGTAGGTACCTACATATACTATAATATTATATTGTATATAAACTAGGTATATATATATATATAGTTGCCAACTCTAATTTTAATTAGGTACCTATATCTATACCTAATTGAAAATAAATTCAAAAATATTGTTCACTCATTTATATTCACTGAACACTGTTTATAATTTATATCCACCTGCAGATCCGGCCGTGATCCATTGCAGTTATAATAATTATAAAATAATTTACGCTTAGATCTAATAGGTTTTATGTGATTTATCTAATTTTTATAGTCTCTATAGGTACCTACTGCCGTGACTGATGAACTTATCTTTAAAATGAAATTTTGAAAATGCATTGTAATATTTATCGAGTTATTAAATTGATTTATCTATGTCTATATATATATATATATATATATATATAGTCATATAGGTATGCATTATATTATAATTGTTTATACGAGTATACCTATACGTAGGTATGCAAATGAAAACATGTACCTATTATATAAATAAAATAATATAGGTATTATAACTATTACTACTCGTACGACAATAACCACAAAAACGTGCAATCAAGGCCACAGACTACGGTAGGTAGACAGGGCCGCCCCGAAGAAAGATTTTTTTTTGGGGGGGGGGGGTGATGAAAATGTAAAAAAAATAATATAATACTTCTCTTCAAAACATAAAATAAACAAAAAAAAGCTGGCCATCGACTTTTTTTACTATTTGTCGACTGAACTTAATTCGGTCGACTGCATATAGGGACGGCCCTCTAGGTAGATAATCCAAACTGCTGCAGTAGTACTCCAAATTTCCACATTTTTGGATCAAATTATACTATTTTTTTTTATGATCACAATTTGATTGAAAATTGATATAAAAAAATCGTCGCTCTATATGAAAATTGAAAACTTCAACTATATGACCTAGCGTAGGGATTTTTTTCTCAGCATTAAATTTTCCCTAGAGGCTGTAATTTTACAATAGATTTTTTGTAGCATACACAAATTCTATTTATAAAATACAATAAATACCTATATTAAGTATAATTCAGTTAAAATTATATTTAAATACAGTTAGGTCGGTATAAATATAATATATATTTTTTACCTATTTATTTTATAAAATTAAAGATTACCTACTTATTATTAGAGTTCGAAAGTTGATCATTTTTTTAGAATATCTCAAATGATACTTTTCCAGTTAATAATTTTAGAAAAAATTGCAAATATGTCTTACATTTAACAATAATGACCTAAAATTATTAAATAATGAAAAATAATACCTAACGATCTCACCCTACATATTATATCCTTTATTTCATCCATTACTAGAGAAAAGGACTTTACTAAGACAGTAATACATTACTATAAGGACTCACATTAGGTACCTACTGTAAGTTAATCCCTGGTGCATTACTACTCTAACCGTAAAATCCTTAGTTTCCCCACACAGACTCCTTACTCTTAAACTTGCCCCTTCATACATGTCTTCAGTTACATTCATGTGCACCTTTCTTTTTTTGCTTATTTACTGTATGAAGGAAGTATTTCGAGAAATTATTCTCATTTAGTCAGCATCAAAAAAGTTGATCTTTTTTTTTGCAACTTTTTACACTTTTCTCCAGGCGTAAAATTCTTAGTTCCACCTCTGTATAATATACATTATAATGAGTAATGACCCGAGTAACAATTTCAGTGCACACTTTGTGTTGTAGATCACTATTTCTGTTTTTTGTTACCGTGTTATTTTGGTTCTATAACGATGTTTTCGATCAATTTGCATAGGTACCGATTTTTATATGGACTTTACCGTGCACTATAAATGTAATAGTTAGTTAAAATACCATGTGAAAGTACTTAAAGAAAACGGTTCGTATATGGTGTAACAGCTTAAAAAATTACTGTTCTGTTAAAATACTGTTTAGGTGGTTTAAATTTTTACGGTGTCAAAGAATTACGTTTGATCGGGTTTTTGACCGTGTTCAATAAATGACTGTCATAGGTAATATTATAGGGATTTTAGTATTGTAAAAACGGCTTATGTATTTATACTGTTCCCAATTTTTGTCATTCTTTATTGATATGTCTATTAAGTAGGTATATATTATATATAACTATGTAATTAAGACACTAAACATTAGAAACAGTATAAATAATTTAACGGTTTTTAACATATCAAAATCACCATATTATACAAAAGCTGTTTTTATTCTTACCTTTAAAATTCGTTATTATTAATGACGAACACATGGAAAGTAAATATCAAGGGTGTAAAAGTAACATTTATCTTTGGAAGCAAAGTATGTTAGGGACAAATGGAAGGAAATAGTGATGAAAGTACGGTTCTCAATGAAGTAATGAATTATAATTAAGTTGGAGAAGAATTGCTTCTAAATATTAGTTATACAATTAAATATTATAATTTTATTACAAAACACAAAATAGTCACTAAAAAAAACATATATAATATACCTACACAAAATAAAATTTAGATGTCTTCCCTAATGATATTTTTTTTCGAAAACCTTGGAATTATTTTTTAATATTATTAATTTCGGAACAAATGCAGTATAGTACCAGAATAATTTTTTTTTTTAAACTTCATTTTTTGACTGAATTTGATGATGTTCTCAAAATTGGTTACTCGTACTTACTTTTTGAGTTCTAGACAAAAAACATCGAAAATCGTTATTTTTTCAAAATACGTTCTTACTGGTTTAAAATTATCAAAAATGGACTTTTTAAATAAACTTTTATTTTAATTTGTGTGAAATTTGATAGTATAATCAGAATTTATATTCCTACTTAATTTTTAAGTTATTAATGATAAACCAATAAAAAACAAGATTTTATTCAAAGTGAGTTTACTATATACTTTATACCTTGTGAAATGTAAAAATTCGTGCTTTTTGAATTTTTTTACTTTATTTAGTGTATTTTTCTACTATTAAGAATTGACTGGATGGACTTAGTTTGGATTTTACTGACTTTTTGAAGTTCACAAATTTACCATTCCGAATGTCGAAAATTATATCGAAAATATCCCCCGATTTGTTGTGAAAAACCACGCCGAGTAGGTCACAGAGCAAAGTATATGATTTTCGGAAAATATTTATTAATAATAATATCTGTTATCAGTGTGCTAAAATTTTTTTTTTTTTTAATTTCAGTTTTGATTATTTTAAACGTATTTTGAAAAATATAGCGATTTTCGAGATTTTTTTTACTATAACTCAAAAAGTAAATACAAGCGACCCGTTTTGAAAACACCATTAAATTCAGGGTCAAAAAAACAAACTTTATTTTTATTTTTTGAGAAAACCAAATTACATGGTCCTATGAAGTCAAGTCATTTTCATGATATTGCAAATTTTGTGGTCAATCACTTATCACATCTTACAGCATTTTGAAATAATTAATTGTTTACAATTTATTTGGGTACCCGAGCCAAATTATGATATTTATTAAACGAACTTTTTTATTGGCCTCCTTTTAAAAATCCTGGCTACATCACTGATATGGATTCATATAATATATTAAGAGGACGAAATCAAAAAGCAAAATCACACTCGGCAGAATTATTTTGGCGTTTAGGTTAAATTTAGAGTAAACACCTATTATAAAATTTATAGAGAGGAATATTTTCGAGTGAACCTCGTGGGCTTCTTGTAAAAGATCATCTGACAAAAATTTAAAGTTATTTAAAAATATTAAAAACTAAAAATGCCGTAATTATTTTTAGACAATATTTTACAAAAAGCCCAAGAAGTTCATTCGAAATTATTCTTCTCATTAAATTTGATAATAGGTGGTTAAACTCTAAAGTTAACCAATAAAACGCTATAATTTCAATTCTGCATTGTATAATTTTACTATATTTCCATTGTGTTTTGGCGATTTTTATCATTAAAAATTGTAAAATATAATATATGGGGGTTATATATAAATTGTCAATATTCAATATTTTTTTATTAAAAAGGTTTAAAATATGCCAATTAATATAATAATATAATTAATAACATAATGAATTAACATATTTAGTATTTATGCCTAGTGTATATATTACCTAGATATAGGTTAGATGAATTTCTAATTTACTAATATTTTAACTATTAGTATTAAAGTAGGTACCTATCTATACCTACCTATCTACCTACATATTGTATAATTGTATATTGTATAATTTAAAGGCTAAAAATCAAATTTGTAAGTTGATCTCCCTGTAAATCGTAATTATGCCCACAGTCCAGTCATATTGATCATTATAGGTAGGTACCTAGATATACATATATTAATAAAACTATTTATATTACCTATATAATATATATTATAGAGTACTATAGGTATATGTATTAACATTAATATACCAATAAGTATTGCGTGCATATTTATTAATTATTATTAACTACAATCTGATAATTATATATGCTTATATGATGCATATAATATAGTACTATGAGTGCTATAAATAATGCCTTAGGTGGCTTAGGTACCTATTCATATTTTATGATCATGTTTGTCCCTGAAGAATTATCAACTCATATAGTATATATTATATGGTTATCCACTATTAGGTAGGTATAACTAATGAGTTAGGTATTTAAAAAATATTTTGGTTTTAAATTGTTTTAAATAAGAACATATTTTGTTTCGGATAACTTCAAATATGGCCATAATATAATATAAAATGATATATATTATATAGGTATGTACGTAGCAAAAACTAATTTTAAATGGTCATATCTCTGATGGGCACAAACTAAAAATACCAAAATTGCATAAAATTTATAGAGTATTACTCTATTTATATAGTATATATAGGTATATAAATACTTAAAAATATAAAACAATATCGGAAATGTGTTATACCTAAATTTTGAAGAAAAAAAATGTAATTTCAATAAATATCCTAGTAGCACAAGGAGTCCTAGAGGATACCTATAGGAGTCCGAGATGGGACATTATATAGGGAGTCCGCGGTGTACTGTCCCATATTATAGTGTCCTATTTGAGCGTCCATTTTATTTTATTATATTTATATAAAAATATATATAAAAAAAAAAAGTCAATCTCAGGAATGATGGGGACTCCCAAGGGTTCACATAGCATTAGATTGTTCTTTTCACGGCGTGAGATGATTATGAAAATTCGTAACAATTTGCTAACTTTTGAACCTGGGATTGAACTGCTTTTGCTTATCTTTGTGCTCGAATTGCATATAATGTTTCAAACACAGACAAGTCTTTTTTTGTTGTAAATTTTGCAACAAATCTCAAATCCGGTGATTGGATTTGGACTTCTAACCATCAATTACTTAAGAATTTTTGTACTCACGCTTAACAGCAAAGGATGGGAATTTTTTGAATCATTGCAGCGTATTCTGCAATAACAGCCAAAATAACAAGCTCGGACAGGTGGCAAAAATGTTTTATACTAAGTTATATAAACTACTAAAAGTTCATTTTTTGGGTTATTATGAGGATGTGGACCAAGCGCCTCGCAGTTTTGACTATCCCCTTTTTTCTTAAAGCTCCTATCCATGGGTGCCTATTGGTGGAAGGGGGGTATGCCCCCTTTGAAGAAAACCCTAGAGTGACTCTTAGTATTTTTTTATAATATATAATATAAGTATCGGAGTGTATAACAAACTTTGAAATCAGTCCGAGTCCGATCTGACTGTTATTAAATTTGTAGTGGTGATTTAAAAATGTCCCTCCTTCGCCGAGCCTATTTTATTGTATATATACGTATTATTCCACGGGCTTTTATATGTATACTCTCAATTCCACGAGACCTTCATTGCAGGCAATTAAAATGTTTTTTACCAATACATTTTTTGTAGATAGGTATATAAGTATATTTCAAAAATATATTTACAAAATATTACATTATTGGAATATTTTGCATTAATCATAATAAAATATTTGCATAGTATTTTATCTAAAATATTTTCCTGTATATATATATACCTACTTATCAACAAATATTTTTAAAATATTATCATTTTCAAAGTATATTATAATCATGACAAAATAGATACCTAAATATGATCACATTTTTACTGATACGCACACCGCTCAACAGTCAATATGATTATAATATAGAACAATTAGTGCTAACTAATAAGTATAAATAAAATATAAGTACATAACTCCACGAGTAGTAAAGAGGATATACTTGACGGAATTCCATTTCGGACACAATGTAGGGTAAGACTGTATTGGGAAATATAATATTTTAGGAATACTTATTGTTGGAATACCTCGAGGTGTCCCGTAGGAGTCCTTGACAGGACTCCCACACAAAGGCGTAACGGTCATTTTGGGGGGGGGGACAATGTGTTTAATTTGGCCAACTGATTGAATTTGATTTTCATTACTGACTCTCAGATTGGGTTTACCTTAACGATTTAGCCGACCGACAATCCGATTTGGCTAACTGAAGAGACTTTGGGGTGGGAGGGGGAATTCCCCCTTGCTTTAACCCAGAACGATACTCTCACGGGTAATCCGGTGCTCCTAAGGTAATATTTTTATATTTACTATACCTATACCATTTATTAAAACTCAAAATTACTTAATAGATCAAAAACGTAAAACAGTTGTATAGTATTATTATTTCGTTATTTGAAAAATATTGTACAGATTTTGATTTCTTATTACAAAACCATTTATTTTGAAACTCCAAATATTTTTATTTATTACGCTTCATATATAGAGACTATATAATATAATATAATATATGGTAAATACGTTTATTTTAAAAGGTCATAATTCTGAGGGATCTATGCAAAAAATTCCGAAATTTCATAGAATGTAGACAGGGTTAAGCAGTATCGCAGATCAATGTACCTTATTTTTATATTATTATTGATAATAATATTGATACGTATTGATACGTTTTAAAGATATTATATCTTGTATCTTGTACCTAATCATGATACATATTCTGAAAGTATCTATATATATCATATATATTTTTATGCAAAAAGATACAGGATTCGTCAAACGATCAAAAATCTAACTATATATAGTTCATTATAACATTTTTTTAATTTTTTCTTCCTATCTGATACTAAAAATAAAACAAACATTTTGATATTTATTTTGTTATTGACTGTTGATATTGACGTTAACTCGCAATTTATCTATTCTAGATTTTCCATTTACTTTTTTTTTTTTTTTTAATATACTCGTATTTAAATTTAAAAGTTTTTGGTAAAATTAAAATTCACATAGCGTAATTACCAGCTAGCTATTGAGTTATTGTAAAAAAAAAAACTGTGAAGGTGATTAGGTATTACACGTGCCGCAGCATTATTTATTTTTTAATAGGTAGCTATTTTAAGTAGATACCTAATTACTAATTATAGTTTAGATGTTAGGTAAGTGATGATTTTGAAATGGTCTAATTTTCATATTTCTTTTTTACTTTTTTACTTTTTTATTTATATTTGTGTTATTTTGAGAAATATTTAACATATAATATTATATATTTTTAAAATTGTAATAACTAATAAGCAACAACAATTTTTTTTTTTAAGATAATAATTATATTTTTGAGAGTACCTTATATCTTTTATGTATCTTTGATACTTCTATCTTGGCATCTTTTCCGCGCGGGAAAGCCGACATTTATTATATAAGAGGCAAACAATATTAGATAAACAAACCAACACTATATTATTATTTTACTTTAATATTATATTTTATTCCTATACGGCCACATATTAATATTATAGTTTCATAAAAGCCATATAGCCCACACACTAGAGGTTTTTTCGACGATTTTGATTTTGGACCGTTGTAGTTTAGATTTTTCGTTGTCCATTAACGTACATTCCTGGCCTCTTGGTTTAGAGAGCACAAAACTCTGAAAGACTAAGATCGTTGGTTAGTGGCATAGTATAAACTATAAGCCATAAGGAATAAACTTGGTTAGGTGGTGTAAGAAACTAAGAACTGTCACTTTTAAACAATACCGTTGTGACTTTAAAACGTTAAACCAGACTAAAATCTCGAGAGGATGTATTTGATTTATAATAGTTTTCGTTGTGGTATATTGCAAAATGTATACAGATTATTTTCATAGTTATTTTCCCCTTATTTTTATTTGATATTTAGGGTGTTTTTGCACAACATAATATGCTAAACGATACAGTACAAATAACTAACTCACGATATGCTTGATTTTTAAAATTTTTGTTAGTGTATAGATACGTAGTACTTAGATATATTTTATTTCCCGACATTTTTAAAATAAAATAGAAGAGTTTGAAAACGATGAGACGAACGTGTATATGTGTTGTCATCTGTACTTTGTTTATAGTTTATACTTTATGGTAGATTTATGGTACATTATCTGATTATCAATTTAATTATAATAATTTTATTTCTAATTATTTTGTGTATGTACCTACTTATATATTTTGTTCGATTGCGGTGTCTTATGATCTGGTTGCACAGAATCATAAGCTATTAAATATTTTAATTTTATGGCACAGTATTTAAACATGTAATATTGAAAAAAATAACTCCTTTATTTCTCAATAATTTAAACACATTTATAGTCAATAATATGAGTTTTCTACTCCCTTGCATACTCATATTGTCATCACTCATCTGCAGATAAATCAAATCTGATCAAATATATGTAGGTACACGAATAGAACTATTTGCATGTTTTTAACAAATATTTTGATTACACACCACAGTAGAAAATACTAAATAGTATTGTGACACAAAACTATTTTTAAATCGTTGGATTTTCATTTTCCTTAAAATCGTATAAAAATTTCTAAAATTATTTTAAAATTGGGTGTGTGCATGTGTATCCAACTATAGAACTAATTTGATATAAAAAAATGTCATTTAAAAAAATCCAAGTCCACTCAAAATATTATTGAAATAAAATAAAATTTAGAAAAAAAAATTGTAGGTATAGGTACTAGCAAGGGAGCTCTTTTTTCTTGGAAACATGTTATATATAGACACAATAGATTTTAATTACCTAAAGAAAAATCATTTTTCGATTTCCGAGCAAAGTAAGGTACCTATAGGTTTTACCTTTTACAACGAGTTGTTTTTTTTATATCTGTGGAGCTATGGTTTGAAAACATATTTATAATGTTATAACGAAAAAAGTTTATACCTAACGTTATAATAAAAAAAATAATAACGTTTTCAAACCCTATGTAGATTTTTTTAATAGCAAATAGGTTTTAGTCTTTAGTGTGTAGGTATACTTCTTTAGAAAGATAAATTTTAAATTTTCTCAGTAGTTATTTCTTAAGCGTAAAAAAAAACTAGATATCTACCTTTTTTAAAAAAAATATATAACAATATTAATAAAGTAGTTATGGTTATACCTACCTATTTTTTTTAAATAATAGCAGTATACATCATTAAAATATTGTTTAAATAGAAAATGTTTTAACTTAAATATATGTAAAAATATATCATTTTCAACTCCACTTTATGTGGTCGTGGTAGAATTTACACACAAAGTTGACGTAACGCCAAGAAGCGCAACGTAGAGTCCGTACAAATTACAATCAGGGCTTGAAAATGTCGTTATTTTTTTTCTCTATAACGTTTTTCTTTTTAAAACGTTATTTACAGCTTTTTAAAATGTTATTTAAATTTTTCGTTGATAAAGTTTTTCGTATTATCACGCACGATTTGTTAGTTATAACTACGTTAAAAATGTAAAATTTTCAAGCCCTGGTGAGTATTCCGTTCATCAGCCTTAAATAAAACAATCAGGTCTCACTGCGGTGAGAGGAAGATCATGAAATAATAAGGATGACTTGCTTCCCCATCTACAACAATCCGAGATCGGATTGAACCAAATTAAGGAAAGATTCGCTGGCTGATAGTCGAGAACATCAGTATAAATACCTACCGAACGGGCGCTGTACCGGTAATAATGGTATATAGAATGTGAGTTCGAGATGGTCGCCGTGGGCTGAGAATTGTTTTCTCAAGTTACTTGGTTCAGAAAATTTCTTCTTCAAATCATCCTCTGATTTAAAAATCCTCACTAAGAATTCTGATTCTTATAGAGCTGTGATAAAGTATCTTAATGAAAAAAAGCCGAATTCCACACTTACCAACAATGTGAAAATAAAGCTTTTCGTGTTGTTGTATGTAATATTTATCCTTCTACCCCATTAAATGAGGTTGGAATCGCCATTCAAGAAATTGGCTTCACAGTACGTCAAGTTGCTAATGTCCGTCACAAAATAACAAAAAAAATTTGCCTTCCTTCTTTGTCGATCTCGAACCAGCTGAGATTAACAAAGACATATTCCATGTAACATCCATTCTTCACACCAAAGTTCCAATTGAAGAACCTCACAAACGTCGGGAAACAATTCAATGCCAAAATTGCCAGAAATACGGCCACTCCAGAAGCTACTGTTTACACCCACCTCGCTGCGTCCGCTGCGCTAAATTTCACACGTCTTCATCTTGCACCAAATCCATAGATCAACCTCTAACATGCGCTCTCTGTGGAGGAGGTCATCCTGCAAACTACCGTAGATGTACCATTCACAAAGACCTACAGAAATTTCACAATAATTCCAAAGCTACAACTGAGCAAAATGCTAATTTAGACAATACCTAATGTAAATGGGGGTAAATTTACTAGCGATGGAACACTCTCTGGTCAACCCAATCTAAATTTAAATAATACCAAGGAATTCCCAAGTCTTCCAGTAATTATGTCTCACTCTCAAGATATCAATGACAAACCAAATTACATCAAAAAAAATCATTACAATCCAAATATGTTTAATACTAAACCCGATAATAATTTAACCTCACAATTTTCCTCATTCTTATCAGAATTAAAATTAGTAATAAATCCTCTAATCCAACTTTTCACTACTGTCATCAATAAACTAATTCTAAAAGATGTTAAATAATCAAGCAAATGTAAACTCCTTTAAAATTTTTCTTTGGAACGCAAACGGTCTCAAACTTCACGAACCCGAACTGCTCAACCTATTCACAGAAAAACATATAGACATTGCACTTATCTCAGAAACTCACTGCACTCCAAATACTAAAAACTTTTTCCCTGGATATAACATATACCGTACCGACCATCCTGATGGCTCCATTCATGGTGGCTTGGCCATTATAATTTCAAACAAATACAATGCCAATCATTACTTAATTACAAAACTAATACTATTCAAGCCACAATCATCTTAATTACTCTGAATCAATTTCCACAACTACATCCGCAGCTTATTGTCCACCAAGGCCTGCAATATCATTTGAACATCTCTCCCAATTTCTGAACTCACTCAGCCGCTCATTTCTTATCGGTGGAGACTTCAATGCCAAATACTCGCAATGGGGCTGCTTGACCCGAAAACACCAGGGGAAAGTTGTTTCAAAACATTATACAGAATCAAGAATTACATTCATATCTCTTCCGGGGCCTACTTACTGGGTTTCTCATCATAACCGGCACTCTTATATTTTAAATTTTTTTTAACTACAGTCCCAAGACATATAACCCATTCCATAAAAAATCTAGTTGATCCAGCATGTGACCACAGTCCAGTTCTTCTCAATCTGAATTGTGAGATTTCCTACAATCTTCCCCGTCCTTCCTTAGCGAAAGGGCCAGTCAATTGGAATTCCTTTTTAAAAAATCTAGAAAATATCACTAACCTAAAAATCTCATTTAAATCAACCGACCAAATTGATGAAGCAGCGCAAAACCTAACGGCTTCAATTCAAACCGCCGTTTATAGAGTATCATATATCACAAATACACCTGACAATTCAAAGCATAATATTCTCCCTCCTCAAATCTAAAAATTAATAGTAAAAAAAAGAAGGGCTCACTCGTGCTGACAAAGGTCCAACCTGCCTTCTGATAAAAGATTATTAAATAATCTATCAAATTTAATTAAAAAACTCATTATAAAACATAAATCCAACTTTTTTCAAGAAAAATTTGAGCCACTAAATTCTAACGACGGTTCACTATGGAGAACTACCAAAAATATTCTCAAAATGAAAGAATAAGTGGCACCGCTCAGCGGACCAAATGGAGAACTAGCAATCTCAGACAAAGATAAAGCCGAACTTTTCGGAGTCCACCATTCAAATATATTTACGCCACAGTCTAATGTTAATACTAATTCTGCACACCTTGAAAATATTGCCAGGTTTCTTAATAGTCCTTTACCAATGTCTTTCCCAGCAAAACACACAACCCCAAATGAAATTAAATAATTAATTAGCAAACTAAAACCAGGGAAATCGCCTGGATATGACTTAATTACAAACTAAATATTACAACACCTACCCAATAAAACTCTATTACTTCTCACGTTTGTTTACAATTCTATGCTAAGACTCTCTCATTTCCCTAAAATCTGGAAATTTTCTAAAGTAATACTTATACATAAACCCGGTAAACCCAAACACTTACCATTATCCTATAGACCTATAAGTTTACTACAAATTTTAGCTAAATTGTTCGAGAAAATTATCCTCAAAAGAATTAGACCACTCATGCGTTCAAACAATATAATGCCCCAAACGCAATTTGGTTTCAGGACATCAAATATACAGAATTATTGATAAAATTCAAACTTCATTTGAAAATAAAGAATATTGCCCAGGAGTTTTTTTAAATGTGGCCCACGTGTTTGATAGAGTTTGGCACAATGGCCTCCTATACAAATTAAAAGTTTTGCTCCCAGCTCCCTACTATCTAATAATCCAATCTTACCTCTATGATCGTACATTTGCAGTTCAACAAGGTCTCAACATCCTCCTGCTTCCCAATCTTTGACGGTGTTCCACAAGGAAGTGACCTGTCACTCGATTTATTCAATATATATACGTCGGATATCCTAAAAACAGTTAACACGACCATAGCAACTTATGCAGATGATACAGCTATACTCTCCTCCAATTCAGACCCCATTATATCTTCAAACTATCTCCAAAATCACCTCAACTTAATAAACACCTGGGCAACCAAGTGAAAAATTTTAATTAATCCCGATAAATCTTTCCATGTGCCATTCACACTTCGTAAAAACAATCTCCCCTCACTTCAATTTCAAGGAGTCAAAATTCCTACATTGAATCAGGTAAGATACTTGGGAATTTTACTAGACAAATGATTAACCTGGGGACCACATTTAAAGTCCAAGCGTAAAACTCTTAACAACTGCCTTCAACTACTTCGGCCGATTTTTAAATCTAAACTATCAATACACACAAAGTCCACATTGTTCAAATCTCTACTTAGACCCATTTGGGAGTATGATATACAAATCTGGGAGTGTGCCAACTGCCAAACCTTCCCAAGTTCGCATTATCCAAGCTTCCCAGTCCATCACTCTCCGGCTAATTGCCTCGGCTCCTTGGTACGTAACAAATGAATCCCTACACAAAGATCTAAAAATTCCAACAGTTGACCAACTAACTAAATTGTACTATAACAGATTTCACTCTAAATCACAACACCATTCCAATCCTTTAATCTCTCACCTAGCATCACGTACTCTTCCTGACAACCCAACACGCCACCTCAAAAGAAATTGGTGCCGTGATCTATTAAATTAATGAACTAAAATAAATTACCGGAGGGTACCATCGCTGGATGATTTCCCTCATCTTGTGCTTCATGTGTTGTTTATTATGTACCTATATAGTGTTATGTCAGTCATCTTTTAGATTCTGAGCGTAGCGAGGGAGCTAGTGGATTTACAATGATGTTTATTTTTTTTTTTTTTCTCTGTTAACAAATTTACTACCAGAAGGAGTGCTCCGATCTTTACACTCATACCCTGTTTCCGGTAGCAAATTGCATCTAGTTGGTACTTTTGAGAGGTAATTTTTCGATTTTCATAATAGTTTTTTAATGCGTAAGCAAAAACTACCAAAAAATTACGAAAAATACGATTTTGTAAAATCGAGAATTTTAATTTCGTCGTAATTTCGAAAATAATGACT
>JAIPRL010004920.1:0-35125 GCA_025469235.1 Pemphigus obesinymphae | reverse complement strand
AGATTATATTGATATCTCACAAATACCATTAACTGGGCATTATTTGTAAGATCGGTCGATTCATCAAGTTGTATTGCAAAAGTGTCACTACTTTTAATTTGAATTAATAATTGTGATTTCATATAATCCCCCATACAGTCTATTCTTCTTTTAATAGTATCATTAGAAACAGGGATGGACCGCAATGCGTCTGCAATTTTATCACCGTGTACAATTTCACATATTTTTATTGCTGCAGGTAAAACCAAATTTTCTCCAATAGTAAAACTTTTTTTAGCTTTAGCAATTAGTAAAGCCATTTCGAAAGAAGCTTTAAGAAGTGTTTTATTTAAATTAATATGTTTATCAAAAAAAACTACTTGCCTACCTTGTTCTGATGCCTTTCTTTCAAAAAAATCAGACGTTTTATTTTGGTGTTCGGAATGCATAGTTATTAAATGTCTACTTAATTTTCCAGGCCTCATGCAATCGTTTGAGAGTGTATTTGAACATATGACACACATTGGCCGTTCTTCCATATTTACACATGATGCGATAAAACCAAATTTTATATATTCTGAATTGTACTTGCGTTTTTTTTTATTGTTTGCAGGTAAAAATTCATTTTTTCTTTTGCTGGTTGTCGAACTAGAAGTATCTGTTTCTGGAATTCCTATGCTACTAGTTTAAGTAGAAGTATCTGATTTTTTATTCCCTTTTAACCACTTTTCCATTTTAAACTTAAAATAATATTTAACACCACACGTCAACACGATACGCACTATAGCGAGCAAAGATACGCGACTGAATGACTATAGTAGTACTCGTTTTACAGCTGTACTGCTAAGCCGCTAAGGTACACAATAATAATCATCATTTTCGATAGTTTAATCTTTAATAGATTATTATTATTGTTATTATACTGATAATCAATAATCTAATAACTCTAATGTAAGATAAACTTTCCCGATGTAATACATAATGATTAATCATATGGTCTGTTATATTTGTTATAATATAATGTATACGTTATAATGTTATATTTACATAATAACTAAATAATCGGAAATATTTTAAATTAAATACATATTTCAAGGCCCCCCAGTCATATAGCCGCAGCCCCCAGGTTGAGAAGCACTGGAGTAGATTATAATCGTGCCCCGAAGATGGGGATCGTCCAGCGTCGGCGAGGTCCAGAAGACGGATGTTACGCAACAGCGTGACACGTGGTAACAATATTCCGGAAATTATTTTTATGCAGTAGGTACACATAATATTTTGTGTTAGGTAGGTCATTATTTAAGATAACACAATCGTGGCCCCAGGTGGATGCCCGGACTTTATGTTTGATATTTGTATTTCGTATTATGGTTTTTGTTGGTCATTTATTTTACTGTAAAATTACTCTATGGTAATTTGGTACCAGGTAGGTTGTTACCCTCCATAAATATCATACGATTATTGTAAATTATTAAATGTAGGAACATTATATCACAGTTAACATGATATTTACATTCGCGGTATTGTAATATTGTTATCGTTATATTGTACATACGATGTCGATAACCCATAGCTAAATATAAATATTTAGCCATGCGATACCTAGTGTTCAAAATGACGGAAAATTTCCGAGGAAATTTGGAAAAATACTTGAAAAAACGGGTTTTTTCATGGATTCGTGAAAAATTGGAAAAATTGAAAAAAAAGTTCCAAGTAGAGTAATAATTGATAATAAATAAAGAAAACATAAAAATGAGAAGCATGGAGGCATATTATGTACCTCCATGATGAAAAGTGATAACAAAATAATATTGTTATCACATATTATGTAGGTATGTAACAAACGTTTACCATAATTTCAAATGTGTTGTGTACATAGTAATGTCTAGCATATTTACTTTTATATTACATAGTTAATATAGTATATTATGTACATCAATTTTGCATATTCGTAATTTAAAGGTGAGTACTTTTTTAATAAATATATATTATCTATGTAATGTTATTCATTACTATGGTTTGGATTTGAAGTCAAAATTAGGTATAGTTGGAGTTTAGCTACCACGCGATTTGTTTAATATTTTTTTTCGAAACCCATGTAAAATCGTGTGTTTTAAACTATGGTGCTGTTCGTTTTTGGTGAAAAACTTAGTTTTGAAGTTATAGCGATTTGAAGCTTGTAATTTCGAAAAGCCGGTAAGGAGCGGTCATTCTCTCATAGCGAGGATTTGCTATTTAGGTCACCGGTTGGTTAGGTTTAGGTAGTTATTTTGAATATATATATATGAATTTATAAAAATGCATGTCGGGTAGGTAATTGTACATGGGTACAAATTAAATACGATTCGGGTGAAACATCACAATATCGTGACGCGCCGACCGCCTTATCACATCCCGTCAAACGGCTCAAACTTTTCAATGTTCAATATCAATGTAATCAATATAATAACATTTAAAAATTGTCTAGAATCCAGATACAGATAGTGGAATAATAGTTCATCGTTACTTTAGTCCGAAAGGATAATTCATTATTATTTAAAATTTGTAAAAGACAGGTAAGTAGGTTGTACATAGTTGATATAACGGTAGTATATGTTGCTCTTTTTTTTTTCCTCAATTTTTCCGGATTTCAATTTTTCCGGAAATTTTCAAACTCTAACCTACCTATATATATATGAGTGTTCAGTCTTCACGCAAGAACGTACCTGTCAATTTCATCAAGTTATTTTTGTCGTCGAAACAATAATTGTTGAAATAAATTATTATTTTGGATAATAATCACGTAGACCGTAGTGTAGGTGTGTACCCATCGAATTTCCGCCATGGAAGTAAAGTTCGTGATACTTTTAACGCACACCTACTGCACCCTGTATATTATTATATTATATTATTATGTTATAATACGATATCTCGTATATTGTATGTGTGCGTTGCATATGAACATACTCGTCTGCAAAGATTTATTCGAATTCGCTCATCCCGGGACTATGATACCGCGGTAATACGGACAAAAAAAAAAAATAAATAAAAATATTAAGTACATTTTATATACCCAGGTATCATTCGAGTTTCCGCGGCGGCACCGAGGGCAAATCCCGGCGAAGAGTTATGGGTCAATCGTCGATTCTAATTACGACGCGCGCACCACACCTCGATACACACAGTATTCGGGGCCGTCCGGGAGAAAATTATGGTGATTTCCGATGCGTAAATTAATGAGTAGTGCGCCTATATTAGAACGAGTGAGAGAGAGAACAGAACAAAAAAAAAAAAAAAAATGAAAACAAAAAATGCGGCGGCGACCGAACTCTTGGAAAAAAAAAAATAAAAATAAAAAATACCGGACGAACGTAACACCGGTTTATTTATTGTTTTTTAGTCTGGGGCGACACCCGAAACGATCGTCAAACAGAGGTATTTACCATTTGAAATTTATTATTTATATTATTTTATACGCATACATATAGGTATAGGTACCTATATAATAATATGTAATATCAATACATTGCCGTCGCCGAAAACCGTTCCTATTCACCTGTGCACGATATACGAGGATCTAATTTTATCATGCTTGGGTACTATACAGGTACAGGGACGAAACTAGTTGGGGAGGGGCAACATGTCTTCCCATTCTAAAGTCGCTTCAGTCAGTCGGCTAAATTGTTAGGGATTTTCAATCAGTTGGCCAAATTAAGCACACTTATACTGGGTTGCATAAAAATTGTTTTGTAAATATTTAATAAATCATTAACTAATGGCTTGTTAAACATTTGACGGCTCGGTAAATCATTATTGTTTTGTTGCATAAAAAGTGTATAAATTTTATATTATGTTGTTATTCTGTGTTTTTATTTTATTATGATATATAGAACATAAAAATGATAACTGATCAATGATATCACTTTTTAATCTGTCTTTAAAATTTACAGAGCTGAAATCGGGTGATTAACTAATGGACCGTAAAACTAATATTTAGCTGTAAAAATTTAAAGAACGTTTATGCAACCAAATTTTTTTACCGAGCCGTTAAAACCGCTAATGGTTCTGTAAATGCTTAAAGATCGTTTATGCAACCCAGCATTAAACAATTAATTCTCATGAACACGCGCACACCGGTTACGACACGTTACGTCGCGTCGCGTTTCGGAGACCGTAATGGTGACGGAAAGATTGCTGTTGAGGGCGAAATCGACGGACGACAGAAACCAATTGCACTGCAATATTTCCTCTTCTGCGTGCGGCAAACAGTTTTATTTCGTTCCTTCTTGTTTTCGTATTTTTTTTATTATTATTTTGTTTATCAAATTATAAGTTATTAAATGTGTATTACATGGAAAACGAAATTCTCCGTAGGTACTAATTTCCTTTTAAACTAATATATGAACCCATAATCGTTTTTCTCTCCCTTTCTCTTCCTCCTCTGCAACACTAGCTATTACTATGAGTTCCTCGTCGGTAAAAAAATTCCACGATAAATAAATATAATAAATTGGAAAATTGGAAAATTAACTTTTAAACCCACAAAGAAACGTACACCATGACCAAACATATACCACGACGAAACATAAACAACGATTATTCTTTGGGAGGATAACACAAACAAAACGGAACGAGACGCATTTAGTGTGCGCCTTCTCACCGTTCCGTCTCCAACCGTCTCCGAGCCGTATGACGTAACGGAACGTATTCAGTGTAAGCGCTACTTAACTTGGATTTGGTCATCATAAATGTTAATTATTGTTCATTGTCGTACAGGTAGGTGACTAAAACCAATAAACAATGATAAGAATATCATTTAAAATTAAGGTTATTATACTTTAAAATTTATGTAATTAATAATTATTTATGATTTAGTTGTGATCATTAACTACGGTTTGAGAATTCAAAGAACTTAACCCCCTTCTTCCCCGAAAAAATTAACATAAAACCCCAAAAAATGCAGTTTATACCTTTTAAATACCAAAAATACACTGCATAATGAATTTAAAATTTCAAAAAATATAACCCTAAAAGTAAAAATATTCTCTAAAATACCAAGTAAAATAAATAACAGGCCGTAATGAATGTATACAGTGGCGTATACAGGAATTTTCTATGGGAAGAGAAGGTTGGATATATATATTTTTACAAAGTTTACTTCCAACCTCGAACCATTACAAATTCCACATTAAAACAGTTTACCACTTAACACTTATACAATAATATAAAATAGAACCTAAATTATTATATATTGTTATAAATTATTGAAAACTTTATTTGGAATTTACAATTAAATATCTATTATTCTGAGACTTCAGCTAAAACTGGAACTTTATGGTGTATTGATAACGTTGTTAATCCATTTAGTCAAGTCTAAAAATTTATTAACTACGTAATTTGTATAAAGTAATACATCATATTACTACGATCTACACCTTACTTCAGACATAGTATTCCTTTAGAATGATTTTAGCCTCTTCAAACACGAAATGTCCTCTCAGGTGTAGCAGTTGGTACAGGCAAAGTACATACAATTTTTAATAGTATATTATATATATTGGAGACAATTGAATGTTTGTATAATTGTAGGTGCTTCTAATCCTGATTTAGGATTTTTTTTTTTGTTATTTTAAGTTTTTATTTCTATATTTTGAACTCTGCAAATACAGTTTGAAAGTCTATATCAAGGTAAAAATAAACAAGCGTTTTCTCAAATGTATTACTAAACATGGATTTGCTCAATTCATTTATTTTTTAGTTAATCTTTTTATAAACATATTGAAGTCCAAAATTTTAGCCATTTTCTAAATCAATTAAAAATAAAATAATAATCATTTAGATTACCATATAAACCTAATACATTACAAGGATTATGTTTTTAATATTTACCTCAGATTCTTTGAATAGTAGATTAAATTATTTTTCAATGTTATTTCTTAAATCTTTAAGTATTGATTATAGCATTCTACTAACTATGTTACTTATTTAAGATAAATATAATATTTTTCTAAACATTTATATAAAGATATACCATAAGAAAATATCACCTAATGTCCCAATAGTTATGAAAAAATTTTACCTATTAAAAATTTCAATTTTATACTTTATATTTTATAAAAAATATTATTTTGAATTATTTTTAACACTTGAATTGTAATTAAAAACTCAGCATCCATGGCTTTAGTCAATATATCTGCATCATTATAAAAATATTACTTGTAAAAAGCTATGAAAAAGACGATAAAATGAAAAGAGGAAAATAGAACATAAATAAAAATGCAAATATAATAAAAGTTTCAAACTCGAATACATCGAATTTTGTACTAAGAAAGCTATGTTCAACAAAAAAAAAATTAAAAAAAAGCATTTGCTACAATATTGCAGCCTTATTTATTATATTATAATATTCATTTGAGTAGAAATAAAAAAATAATAATTTCTCTTAAATACTTATAAATGACTAAAATATTGTATTTAGAATAATTGCAAGATAAATTAGTGGCTGTATATTGTGGGACTTAATGTGATTTAAACATAATAATATTAAAAAATTTTACCTATCCGGGCTATTCATCTTAAATACCAATAGTTCCAAAAAAAATTTGTTTCTTTTGGGAAATCCTAGTTGCGAAATTTCGAGTTACGCTCATTAATTATTACATAAATATGATTTAACACTAGACTTATGATTGATCTACAAAACGGTCAATCTAATATTTAAACATAATACTAAAGTATCCACAGTTTTATTAAATTTAATTAACCGTTATCAATATGACATACCTAATATTATATGATATTTTTACTAAAATATCTGTAATAATTTTTTTTTTTATAAATTGTTCGATGTGTAGGTATATGGTCAATACTAAATGGTCTTCTTTAGAACAACTCTCTAGATGACTGTCTACTGCAAATATGAGAAATATGGATACAGTTGAAGTTTCTAATTCTTGTTGGTGAATAACTATTGGGTGGTGGTTATCAACCAAAGTAGGTAGGTATTGTTTACTGAGTCAACTTCTTCGATACCACTTTCCCACCTTGATTTTGAAATATTTAATGCTTAAGAAAATCCCGCTAAAATGAGCCTGATGTTGGATTTGTAAATGTGTTGTTCAGTTCTGAATTAAAAAAGGTTACGTTGATTGATAAAAAAATATTAGGGAGAACTTGTAGGTCGTCTTGCTTTTAATGTTGTTGTATAATACAAATGTAAACTGGTTGTCCATGATAATAAAGTATTTAAGAAACTTTAAATTATATATAAAGGTCTAGCCTGATCCGGTAATAGGCTCGGCCTAGTCCGGACTTTTTATCTACATGTTTAGATGGTTCGGCATGGTCTAGTATTAAAATATTAGTTTTCTAGGCTCAGTCCAAACCTAAATTTAGATTTTAAAAAAGGCCAGTTCATCGTAACATCTAGTTATTTTCAAAACTATGACAAATTTTTTTGTTCACATATGAAAATTTGATTCGGCTAAATATTAAAAGAACGCTACCCACACGTTTGTTGTATCTGTCTTACATACGCATAACATAGCAAATCTGCGTACCGAATTCTTCATCATCATCATCATATACAGCTTAAAGGGCCATTGAGGTCCAACGCCGGCATCAAAAACTTTTTCATTCTTTTCTATTATACACCATGTCTATCTAAACTCCTTGTAGTGTTTTTAGATTCTTCGTGACAGAATCCCTCCATCTTGTCCTAGGTCTGCCCAGAGGTCTCATTTCTGTCACCAGTACCCATTTAATAATTTGGTCATCTACCCTCCATACATGTCCTAGCCATTCAAGTCTTTTACTTCTCGTATATGAGAGAATATTTGGTCTTCCATAGAGCTCTTGTAGTTCATTATTATGCCTTCTTTTGTATTATTCCGTTTCTCTGTTGTATAGAGGACCATAGATTTTTTTTAAGATTTTTCTTTTAAAGATAATAATTAGACTTTGGTGGTTTCCCTTGTTAGTTGACCAATTTGCACACCCATATGATAATATCGTTCTTAGGTAACTGGTGTATAGGGTTTTCTTTGATTCGTAGGATAGATTTTTTGATTTTAATGGATTTAATAGATTGTAATAGCATTTTATTATCATTTAAAATCTATTTTTTATTTTATCATGTATAATATTTGTACTATTTATGTTTACTCCGAGGTACTTGAATTGATTAACTATTCTCAAAGATAAGATTGTCCACTTTTAAATTTGAGTCATCTGCATCTGTTCATTTTAGTCCAGTCGTACATTAAATTGTGTTGACGACATTTCTTGACGAAATCGTACTTTAAAATTGGTCTTATTATTGCACATTTTGACTAGTGTTAAGTATTTTTGGATATTCCAAAATTTTTCATTGTTTTCCATAGTTCTATCTTGTTTATTCAGTCGTATGCTTGTTTACAGTCCACAAATACTAAATGAAAATCGTTGTTATATTCATAATGCTTTTCTGTTATTTTCCGGATCGTGTGTATATGGTCGTTGGTTGATTTACCTTTTCTGAACCTGCACTGTTATTTCCCTACTATATCTAAAGATTTAGTCGTTACATTATGAGCATTATCAGTATTTTATAACCTGTATGTAGTAGAGATATTATATTCCTCTGTAATTTTCAGCTATCATTGGGTCTCCTTTTTTATATATTGGACAAAGAATTGCTGTGTTCTATTCCTTTGGCATAGTTTCTGTTTTTCAGATTTCTGTAATTACCTTAGTAGATATATACATCATGCACCATTTGTTTTCCTCCGTATTTTAGTAGTTCTGCTATTATCTGATCTTCTCTCGGCGATTTATTATTTTTAAGTAAATTAATTATCTTTTCTATTTCTTCTAGAGTGGGCTCTCTACTATTTTAGGTTCAGCAGTATACATTATGTTTTCTCTCTCATTTGATATACAATCAGGTCTGTTCAAGAAGTTTTTAATATAGGTTTTAAACATCCCCGCTATTTCTTTTTTGTCTGTTACAAGCTCCTTATTATCGTTTATAACCATATTGATCTGTGGTTTAAATCTTTGTTTAATCCATCTGGTTATTTCAAAGAATTGGTTTGGATTTTTTCTACTTGCTTCTAATTCTGTGATTATTTTCTTCGTATATATTATTTTTTTTCTTCTAAGAAATGCATGGGTTTCTTTTCTTCTTTATTCGTATTCTTTCTTATTTTCATCTGAAGGATTTTGTACCTTAGTGCGACTCTTTTCTCTATTTATTCTAGGCATTTATCATTAAACTGCATTCTTACTACAGTTTATTTATAATTAATATAAATGTAAACTTACTTATTATCAAAGTTTTAGAGGAGAACATAAACTGTGCTCTAGGGTATAGTTTTTTTTAATATTTTTATTTTTAAACAAGTTATAAGTAGTTAAATACTTTATTTTTTTTGAAAAAAATAAAATCTTCACACTAGAGCATAGTTTATGTTCTGCTCTATAAATTTGATAACAGGTAAATTTATTCTAATATTAATTATAATCAAGTGTAGAAAGTATGCGTTACATGGATTTGTTATGTTATGCATATGTAAGACAGAGACAACAAACATATGGGTAGCGTCTTCTTAAATGATTTTTCAAAACTTAACCGAGCCTGTTATTGATATAGTTTTAAAATTCCAATATTTTAATTATTTTATATTATTTTTATTACTAATCATTTTTTTTTTTTTGAATACTGAAGTAGTGTTACATTATATACGACGAACGAAAATATTTTCAAAACCTTTTTGACAATAATGTAAAATCGAATTTACATGATTCAGCACAATATACACCGAGTTAGATATATTTATGTCATGACATCTTATTCCATACTTAACTACGTGTATATACTCGTACAATATTATATTATATGGTGACTATACTTGATTATTTTAAGAATTTTCAAAAGGTGACTTAACGTTAAAATTGTATTTTCATGCATTATGCAATATGGTATTTCTGTAGTGTAATGTGAAAATGATAATGTTCTGTCAAAATGTTGTTTAGCAATAATTTTTCAATAACTCACTCGCTCCGTTATATCTACATGTACGTCCGGCCGATTAGTAATATCTGTCCATTCGAAGTATATACAACAAGTACGATGTCCTAATTGGCTTTTTATTTTATTTTATTAGGTATCTACTCAAGTTCGGTCTTTCGTTATATTTACATAAAAAATCTAAAGTCATTCGAAATAATTCAGACATGAGCGCATAATAATAATAATAGCATATTATTATAATGTTAAATAATAATGCACGTTTTTCGGTCTTATCCAGAATAGCAGGTACAATATACAAATGCTGCACGTATTCAACTGTCAAAACTGTAGTCAACTTCCGTTCCAGTGAGCCAACTATCTTACATAACATTATCAAAATGCATCGATCTATATATTATTCGGTAAACAAAATATAAATATTAAATAATAACATAATAGGTGCATATTATTATATAATATTATATGGGCCGATACACGTGTAATATTTATATTACATGTGGACCTGCAGGTGTATAGAAGACTGTCATTTTACATCAATTTGCGTCGTTTATTATTGGCTTTAGTCAATATATACGTACGGCAATGTGTATATTATAACACGTGCTTTTCGTAACTTGAACACATTTTGGGTGTAACTATCTTACAATATATATATATATATATATATATATATATTATATATACGTGCATAGTGCATACTAATTAATAACAACAACATATTACGGGCGACCGCGGGATGTGTTTATTTATTACCGAAACGTTTAATATATTGTTACACGTGTAAAAACACGTTATCATTTTGTTGTTTTTTTAACCCTATTTTATTAAAATCATTTTTAGACGTATGTTTTTAAGACACCTGGGGGCAAAAAGACAGGCGGGCGCTTTACATTGTAGATTACAATCAAAATAATTGGTCGATCGACGTTTTGAATATGATTGCGGATGATTTGTTGCTCGTAAAACTTCTAAACTATTCAAAAATTATTATATTTCATGTCTGGAGTAGGGACGTTAACCTCGGCGAATGCACCGGATAGATTATTTTCAAATAAGTGCTAGATGAAAGTCAATAAACGGCTATATTATTTGATCATAAAAAAATGTCACTGACCTGCACTGTTATCATTAACCATATCGTTATAATGTACAATGGTCAAACATAGTAAAAGTTAGTGGAGGATTGTTGGATAGAAATTATAGGTACTTAGGTACTCGGAACATTTTTATCTAACTGGTATAAAATTAAAATTTTCGCCAAAAAAAAAATCGTCATTTATAAAGCGTATGAGGTGAAAATTATTTTGCTTATTATATATGTATATAATAATAATTGGTAGATAAGCACCAAGAATATTTACTATGATCAACAAAATAATTTTTACACGCATACCTTATATAACTAACTAAAATAAAATAATACTGATTAAACAATAAATAAAAGAGTACCTATGTATGTAATCAAAATTCATAGAATATAATGATTTTTTACTGAAAAATCGTCTTTAAAATTATTTCTGGATGTAACTTACTCTTTAATTATCCTAGGCTTCTAAAGTCATCTATAGATACTATATACATATATAATTATTAAAACTATTAAAAATAATTTGTAACAATTCCACCAAAACAGCTTTATACCTGATATGAATATTTTATATAGGTTACCTACTCATCTTGTATTCAAATTTTGACCAGTTGAAATAAATACATTGCTGAAAGTAAAATTATTTTATAATATATTAATACAATACCTATAGTTTTAAAGTATATAATGCGTTTAAGGGATATATTTTTTTTAACCTAATACCTAAGTGAATAAGATGGAAAATGCTAAAGAAAAAGTCAGAGGATGACCAATTTGATCATCACTGATAATTTATATACTTTTAAATATACATTATTATCATTACAGTAAATTAAAATTATTTAATATACAAGGTAGTTTTATTTAACATACAACTTAAAATATTGACTATATTTATAGTTTTGTAATTTTTGTTTTTAATTTCAAAAATATTTTATAAATAAATGAGTATCTCATTTGTATTTTTCCTTAAGTAGACGTCATATGCTCAGTTTTAAGGCGTTCTGCATTTAATATTTTATAAGTGGTCTTATATCAATTCGATATTTTGTTATTATGCAATCATCATATTTGTTTAAAACTTTAAAAAAATATATAACTGCCCTTCTCTCTATTATATATAGATACATGTACAGCTTTTTCAATAATTCCCTTACACGAATAAGGTGTTTAATTATTTTGAAAGAAGAACACCTTAACTATGCTTCCTCGAAAATTGTATAGATTACGTCAGCATACTTTTGAACTTTCCACACTCCCCCATCATTCTTGTCAGCCAACGGCAGACCCTCTCCTTAACTACGTCAGCATAGGTCAGATAACTCCCCCTAAAATTAAGAATAAAAAACTAAATTTTCAAGTTATTAGTCCTAAAAATGCTGACTTTTGTTTAAATCATATATTACATTTTCTGATGTCAACAAATGTCAATATATTGTAGACTCCCCTCCTCCTGAATGCTTACGTATTACTTAAATGGCCTCTTAAAATCATTTAAACTTAAAAATAGATAACAAAATAAACGGTGAAAAATGCAGTTTATATCTAAAAGAATGCTACTATAGAATCCATAGATAAATAGTTTCTTGGAGGGGGAATACATATAGGTGTATAGTTTTATATTTTCAATTGAACAAACTGGAGTTATAAATCAGGAAAATATATATTACAATTGCTTTTTAGTAAACCTAGGCTTCCGCATGGTAGACCACGGGCGCTATTTTGAAAATATCTCATATAGTGGACAGTAGTGCAATAAATTTGACTAACATTATTAACTTCCGTGTAGACTATAGGTATCTCAATTCTTTTAATAATACTCGTGAATAGTGAGTTTAATAGCAGCTATGCTATAAGTTAATTTGCCGCAGGATGTTGGACTCATAATAACTCACACAAAATACAATTATTCTATTATACAGAGCATTTTCAATGGCCTGTTTAAATATTACGCCAAAAGCAGTCCATTTGACGTTAAGAAAAATATAAATGATTACTTCTATTACCTATGTAGTTTATACTTTATAATATAACGAATATTGTTGCCGAAAACAATCAATTTGCGAGATAAGTATTTGCAGACTGATGCCGAATGGTTTCCGAGGAGAGAACCCTCGACGATGTCTCAATTGATTCTTGTTTGTTAAAATGGATTTAATTTGGGGTTTCTCAATATATATATTAATACAATAAAATGTAAATTTATAGTTTAAATTTGAACCGCACTTTATGTACCTACATTTTAATAATGTATTTTTTACCAATAAAACAACTGATAACAACACTGCAGTTTGTTCGTTATGAATATTGGATATTTTTCTAGTAATAATACATAGTTTTTCATATAATTGTCTTAAAATATTTTGCATATGGTAAATTTACCAAGATCTCCACATATTTATCTACTAATCTATGTACCTGTAGGAATCAGTTCGGTCAGTAGGGGAGAAAATTCAAATTAAACCAATTTTCAAGCGAGAACCTTATTCAGAAGTCCAGATAATATTATACTATAATATTACAACGTAAATTCAAGAACATTGAATTGCACATATCATTTGAACACATAAAAACAATAACATCGGAAAATTACAGATTTTCAACTAAAAACGTTTGCAAAAAGTTTTTCAGAGTAATCTAAAACGTCCGGAATTTATAACACATCATGAGTTACTGCACGTCATGTACCTACGATATTCGGTGATCTACACTATATGCATATAACAGATTATATTATGAATTATATTCATATACCTAATCTAAATATCTCGATATTTCGTACAAAACAAAAATTGATGAAACCAACTGGAAAAAAAAAAAAAAAAAAAAAAACATATACTAATAAATTCTATACCATATACAAAATACGAATACGAATTACAATCGCAACATATTTTGAATTACAGGATCGTCCGTGATCGTGATGTATAAAACATACAAATCACGTGCTATGCTATTTTTCGTTCGAGGCGAAATCGAAAATGTTTCATTATTATTATTATTATTATTATTTATCGTTACTATTATTATTATATTAACACCACGCGGTGTGGTGAGATATTATAATGTGTTAGGTAGTAGATATATAATATTGTGTTTGGATATATTATTATTATTATTATTATAGCCGAAGCCGTCACACGTCGACGTAGCGTAGCTGATGGCTAAAACAAATTTTGTACTCGACATCACCGGGAAGGAAAACCGATTATTTACCGTATAGTATATTATAATAGTGTCCACGCCTCTATATATAGTGGTGTCGGGCGCGTTTCGGTCCTTTTTCGTCCATCCCGGTAAACGTTATACAGAGACGAAGAAAGAAAAAAAGTAAAGTGTGTGCGTACGCGAGTAAAAAAAAAAAAAAAAAAAAAAGAGAGAGGGTGAACCCGTCCACGAGAAAAAAATTAAAAAAAAATAAAATGATGAAAAAACGAAATATACGTAATGGAAGAGAAACGATATAATATAGGTAGAGAGGTACACGTGTAGTCGTTTTTTTCGAACATAAATCACAAAACTCCGATGTGACGGGTAATATTCAAAATGGCAACTTATATATATACTTATAGGTAATATCACAACAATAATAATGACCTATACGGTTTTACACCTCCGGGACGACGGTGTAACAGCAGCGAAGTACAGTATACATATTATACGAAGGGGATTCATTACACGCGCGCGTATACGCACCAACGTCATATACAGTGGTATTTATTTACAGCCGTTGACGTCTGATTATCATACTAAGCACCTAAGACCTCCTCTCAACCCCCTTTTCTCGCCAACAAATAATATATAATATTAGTAGGTACGCCTAGTATATAATATTATATTATAGTATTATAATAATACTATTATAGTATAGTAGTCCTGTACGTGCTATATTATATAGAGTTTTGCCTCGTGCGATATCGGTGGCCGAGACACGAGCGTCACGTTCCAAATCGATTTCCGTACATATATATGTAAAAATAATAATAAGCTCACACTTGTATTATAAATAAATATACAACAGTTGTGCGTGTATATTTTACACATACACATACACATACACACATATATATATATATATATATATACAAAAAGAAAACGAAAATACCTATAAAAAACGACGTCGGAGCCCGTTTATCATTGTCGGACGCGTGCGGATAATCTAATAACAATATTATAATAATATAATATCGTTATTATAATATTATCACACCGCCCGCGCAACACGGCATATGATAATAATAATAATAATAATAATAATGCATTATAATAATTATATTATTACAATAATAATATTTATGTATACGTCTATATGCATTTTAGTATTCGTATTCGTATATACGTAGGTCATACTACTGCAGTAACTGCAAGTCACCTCAACCCGGTCATACGCATTATAATGTAATATATAATTTCATTTTATATACGCCTAGATTATTTTACGTCATAATATCAGACACTGCTCTGCAGTAGTGTGGTGTGCCCGATGGTCATATATTTTACAACAACAACAATCATTATATTCTGCGGCCGCGTGTAGGTCACTGTAGGTCTTTGGTGGCCAGCGGTATGTATATACTGACATAGGTACATACCATAATGTACGACAACGGTCAATGGCAATAGTACGTTTTTTTTATTTTTTTTTTTTCCGTAATTGTTATTGGACGTTAAGGCTATTGGAGCAGATCGGTTAATTTCAACACGGGCAATTTATACAATATATACGGTTAGTCGTGATCACTCTAAATTTTCAGAAATTCCAAATTCTCTCTACGTTTTTCCTAAATTTGTCCCCATAGCTTGACCGTTACGAAACTGTCCATAAGATAAAGATTGTTTTCTGGTACTTCCAGTGGTCCGATTTACATTGCGCGGGCGTATCATTGAAAATGATAATTTGATATTCATTACGTTTTTCACCCGACTGCGACTATATATGGTGCACATTGTATTAATATAACATGTATGTTCCACCGGCGATTTCGGTACCCGCCGAAAATGTCATTAAAAATGATTATTTGTATATTATTATGCTGTTAATCAGATTCTATACGGTATATAGTACCTGTCCCATATTATCATATATTGGTAATAGTATTTGCCTGTTGCCATCGAATACTGCCACGAGTCACGACACTCGTTTTCTCGTCTCGGTTCTCGCGAGTTCTTTTTACTTATAAATTATAATTTAATACATTATAAATTATAGTGTAACACATTATATATGTACATCTATATATGATAACGAGAGCAAACGTATGGTGCGGCAACATTTGCATTGAAAATTATGCAAAATCGTGTATATATGGGTAGATACCTATACGAAATTTGCCGTTTAGTGTAATATGCAATTCTGGGCAGTTAATAAGTTAACAGTTAAGTTAATTTCAACTTTTAACATGGGTAACTTTTTATATTTGGTTGTTGTTAACTTAACTTATTTTTGGCTAAATTATCTTTTGAATAACGAGTTACTTTTAATTAAAACTCAGTTAAGTTAATTTTGAAACAATAGATACATTTTAATTTAATATTGTGTCTATTGTCAAAATGGTTGAATAAAAATAAAGTTGTTTTTGTTGTTTCCAATAACTATTATATTATGAAATTTATTTATTTCCCGAAAATATAAATAAAACAAGAATGCCTATATATTGTATAATATTCTCCCCGTAATATAAATTGAGGAATATATTAGATTTCCCATCAATAATGAATATTTAGGTAGGTACTAATTTACAATGAGCAATTTCCATTTGTTAGAATTTTGAAGAAAATAGTAGATACTTAATTACTAATCAAACATTTTTATGAATAATTAACTTAGCTTAAGAGGACGTCAGCGCGAACAATTTTCAATGAAAAACTCATGTTAACATTTCTCATTTTTAACAACTTACAAACATCTTAGAAATTAGGTTATAGGTTATCCAGTCGGCAATTATAATCAGTACAATCAGTGGCCCGAATGGGCCCTCAAAGTATATATTTTAATACCTATACAAAAATATTGACATTTTTTAAAAATAATTATAATATTTGCTGAATACAATTTTTTTTACTAATTTTATAATTTATAATATGAACAAATAGTACGAAGTTAAATTAATGAACTTTTGTGACTATTTTAATCTTTATTGGTGTAGAAACAATTATAATATTATAATTATATTATAACAATAACAATTATATTTGTTTAGTTAGTTAGAAATTATACTTAGCAGTTTTATTTGTCAAGAATGTGAAAAGAC
Organism: Pemphigus obesinymphae; assembly: GCA_025469235.1. NCBI lineage: Eukaryota > Metazoa > Arthropoda > Insecta > Hemiptera > Aphididae > Pemphigus > Pemphigus obesinymphae. The sequence goes on along the minus strand of JAIPRL010004920.1, from coordinate 17,817 downwards.
TGTGATTATCAATTTAATAATAATTTTAATTGCCATGTTATTTATTTCTAAGTTATACATTGTATTTAATTATTACCACTACTATAATTTAAAACTGGCCTGCCAATGCTCTAATGCGCCGCCATAGAATATATAATTCGCCTGCCTAAAAGTTCGCACACCCAAAAAAAAAAACTGAAATGACGCCCCTGCATGATACCTACTCGTCTGTTACAAATTAAAAGTATATCTTATTATATTTATAATATTATATTAAAAGTTAATAGAAAAAGAAAAAAATAATAAATCGTCAATATTAACTTAACTTAGATATTGTTAACTCGTTAATACCCAGGCTACGTCTCCTTATATAGGTAGTATATATGTGTATTTATATATAGATTATAGAGCACGACAACACAGCTCTCTAAATCAACGATTATAATATTATTTACGTTTTAGCACCGATAATTCGTAGAAAATAATATTGTACATTGTAACCACGATATACTATAATATAATACCCCCACGTATAATAAAATATTTTATATTTCGTAAAAAACGAAGTAGTAATATAATATGCACATATTATTATGTAGGTGCATATTACTATATATATATATATGCATTTATTTATATAGCGAAGTTTTTATAGCTCCACAGACGCCACAGACGTCGTTTTGGCAAAATATCAGTAACCTTTCCATGTGATTATTTTGCAAAAAAGATATTCCGATATTTATCAACAATTTTATAGTATTTATATAGTATATTATATATTCGTACTGTATGATTCGTATATTTTTCCTTCGTTACTAATTGTATTTATTGATTGTTATGTGTATAGCGTATGACTATATGGAATACATATATATAAAATAATGTAGTGCGGTGCGGCGATCATAACTCAATAAAATGGATGTAAAATAAATATTATAGTATGAGATCTCGATTTTCTGAGTTTATATTTATGTATAATGCATACCTACACATACCTATTATATTATTATTATGTATTCAATTTGATGAAGGTTTTATTTAGACGACGCTACACAGTATACACGCCCACTTTTTAGGGGGTTATGTGTGGGCAATTTTTAGGAAATTTTAAGGACAATGAAAATCCAATAATTTAATAATATTTAAATATATTTTTTAAGTAATCTAAAATAGTCCAGTGTCGGTACCATTTTTTATAGCGATGTAATCACGATATTTGTTTAAATCTAGACAAAATAGTGTAACTCTGGAAAGTTAGATTTTAAATATGAAAACAGGTTTGAATTTGTAATCTAGGGATCGATTGAGACACTTTTCTATAACAATAAAGCCTGAAAATATGCACAGTGTTTATAAAACGCAGTTTTTAAATATGATAAATAACACGACCAAAAACAATGTTTATTTTTTCGTATTTTTTCAAAAAATCGAGGTGGTATTGTAATTTTTTTAATCGTTTTGAATTGAAATCAGGCTTTCCAAAGTCCTACAGTCTTGTCTAATTTTTAGGTTGAGTTTTACGTTTGTGTTTGCCCGTAAAGGTGCTATTCCTATAATGCATCTGACACAGTATATTTAGTGCTCGAATTGAGGGGGGGGGGCGGAGCTCATCTACTATTAATATTGGGTTATAGAATAAGAGAAGAATAAAAACTTATAAGATCGTATTCGAAATGTTGCCTTTTAAATATTTTATAATAGGTGTTTTAACGCATTTTTATTTGTTTTTCGTATACTGATTTTTGTACGAATGTCATGATTACATAACAATAAAAAGTGGTACGGATACGGAACTATTTTTAAAATACTTTTGAACTATATTTAAATATTTTTGAACTGTTAGATTTAAATTTTTTATGAATTTTCATAAAGATTGTCTATTCAGAATCCCTTAAAAATGGCAGCGTTGTCATCCTAATACCTTGACTCAGTTGTCTTTGTCTGACAAACGCGCAACATAGTAAAATCGGGTTTTATATTTCAAATTATTTCATGAACAATTGGTTGATTTTAGAATATTTTAGGATATTCATTACCTACCTAATATATTAATCTAAGGAATGTACCTATATTTTTTCAATAAATAAAATTTTAAGCAAAATATCACGTTATTCATATATTTGTAAAAAACTTAAAATTATACTTATCGAAAAATAATTCCTACATGTCATAGATTATGTTCTCTTTATTAATTATAGTAATAAAAACACACCAATTGTTCACGAAATTGGAAATAAAAAACCCGATTTCATTGAAAATTTGTAGGTACGACGTCCTCTTAATGTCAACAACAAAGGATAAATATTCGATTTAGTATAACAGGGATGGGCAACTGGCGGCCTGCGAATCACGTCCGGCCCGGACTGTCTTTTGACATTTTTATCATCGAAAATTGTACTACAATTTACTTCAAATGTAGTAAAAATAGCTACATAAATAATTGTATTTTAGAGAAATTTTCAATAATAATAAAACGTATATTTAATTTTTCCAATTCGAGCACTGAGTATACTGCTTCAACTATATGCAATGGATACATTTCCTTAAATACGTCAACAACTTTGCAGTAGCCGGTAGCCTCTAGACACGGATTATTCCGGTCGGGGCACAGCCGTACATGCGTTCGTTAAAAAAAATGATAGGCCAAAAGTGTTTTTTACAGTCATTAAAGATGAAAAACTCGTAGAAATGATAGCTAAATTTGATTGCTGGTACGATTTGTCTAGTCCACTCTATAAAAATTAAATTAAAACATTAACCGTTCAATATTCACTATTTAACCTAAAAAATCACTGAATTTCTTCTCGTCGTATATTAAATACTGATTTATTAGTAATGCACAAAAAATCTTTCTTCCTTCAGCCTTGACGTAAACAAGGGATTCTCATTAGCATTCCACTGCTCTGTTATTAATTATTCCAATAAACGTGATTTTTCCTCAATCATTTCAATCACTTCGAGACACCAGTGTCTGGGTATTATATGATAACTCACGTTGACTCGTCTTAAAATGTTGGAAAAAACGTCTACTATAAATCAGTGGTGGCACACGACTGACATATAGGAATCGCACCTTAATATGTCTATAAAAAAATTGATTTCCGATAGTTGTTTAAATTTATAATTTAAAATAATGGGTTATATTATTGATCTTAATAATAATAGAATAGATAATTAAACAAGGCGATATATAATATTTTATTCTAACACCTATTTGTTTTGTGTTAAATATAATCGCGCTATTATTATATAGGCAATATTAGGTTAGTAGTAAACTTTTATTTCAGTTTTGTCAATAATATAGCAATAAACGTTATTTAGTTTTAAATTAGGTAATTGTATACATATCGTATATTATTATATTAAGTATCATTATATATTTTATTGTATCGTTTTATTAACACGCCATATATATTATATATAATATATTCAAAATACTTTATAAATACTTATAAAAACGTTGAAAATGCATTGGACCAAATCAAATAGCATTAAGAGCCGGATGCGACCCACGATCCGCCAATCTACCGTCATTGTATTGTGTTTCCAATGTATTAATATTTATGAACAATTTCTATGCACTTATGAAACAGACGAACGATTACAATAGAAGCTATCTTTTTAAATTTACTTTGACAAAATCCTATATATTATGTAGGTATATATACTATATAAATAATAAAATATGCAGGGTATCTGTATATAGTTTATACCTTTTCAACGTTTAATAGATAATAATGTTAAGTTTCAAAATTCATATTTTCATGTCATCATATACTCAAATTTTCATACTTCTAAGTAAAGTCCGCATAACATTTCATAAAAAATTTTCTAGTTAAGTCGTAACCAATTTAATTACCCAAGTGTTAAATTAAATAATATTGACTTTTTTTTCCTGTGTTCCTACCCATATATATTTATAAAATCTATATTGTTTAATTTTTTTATTGGCTTAAATTAAGGTACATATTATGTAGTGTATACAGAGTGTTTCCGAAATAAGTACCATAAATTCGTACACATACTCAGTGGAGTGACCCAAAGACGAAAGTTTTGAAATTTTTTTTTTACCTTTAAAACCTACGTTTTTTTAAATTTATTCATAATATATTGATATAAATGTAAAAATAAATACGCCGTACTATTTCTTGCAAGATTCTTATACGAATCGATATATATATATATATATATATGTATAGACAACTTACAGATAGAATCAATTATTTGAACGATTATTATATTTATTATAATATTATTAATTATATAACGATTATTTTATTTTACGTCAGACATATAGTATAATAATTTATAATTTATATACGAGTAATGAGTATATATCCATATATTATTATTATTATTTTGTTTCATTAATTCTGATGTAAGTATTTCAAATAATTGTCAACCTTTACAATTTACACTTTAGGTACATATTATAATATGTATACTGCAGGATGCAGACATGTTTTAATTAAGAATTATTCATTATATCCCACACATTACAATATCAATCGTACATATAGAAAACATATCAGCATTTGGTGGAATACACACTGTAATATATTTTCAACAAAAACGTTCAATAATTTATCCGATTGACGATAATGATTAATATTCTTAGACACACGAGTGTCCGCATAAACCTCATACACATATTGTAGGCAATAGGCATAAAATATAATACACACGCATTATACATTCGTGTACCCATATAATACCTATATAATACATTAGGCGTTATATAAAGAGTTTTATATGAGATTTAGTACTGCTGTCCCGGCGAAACTATCTGATCGTTTACCTGTTATTGAACCAATAAGTTTTCATTAAAAGATATAAATCCAAGCTTCCATAACAAGTATTATTTGATGTTACTTTTATTTATTGTATAGGTACTGTGTGGCGCACGTTCAGTGGAGTTGAGAAAATTGTATCTGTTATACTTCAATGTAGATCATATCTACTTATATTCAACCGAGTACGAATATGACGACAATATTTCATGTTCGATACGATACACATATAATACACATAATATACATATACCTATATACATTTGTACGTACTGTTTTTAATAGAATATAATATCGTAATGATTTATATTGTGATTTTCTAAGTCCTTCTTTTGATCGAGAACATGTGCGGTTGTATTATATAAGTAGTCAGAGGTATGTGGCGGTATCAGTAAATCGGAAACTACTCAGTTGCATACACTATATACATGCCTATTTCTTATTTATGATTTCATTTGTGTAATCTAATACGGTCAACTATGTAAGTATTAAAATGAAAAATTAACAAGTTAATACATACACACAATATTAAACATTCGTATATTTATTATAGTTTTGATTCATATAACACGATTGATTATTTATTATATACCTACGTATTTGGTATAATATTATGATTTATGACGTAATTAATATATACGAGGGTGGAGATTGACTGCGCTTGGGACCACCGCGATTAGATAGGTACGTATAAACTATAGCGTTTTAATAAAGGAGATTGACTATATTTATAGCACAAAAAGTTTGTTTATCGTTAATAAAATTAATATTATATTATTCTTAATAATATGTAACTTACTGTTTCCAAAATATTTTCTGAGAAAATCACGCAAATTTTTTGACACCAACTATACAAAAGTAAAGTAAGTTTATAAGTCACTTATAAACTTATTAGCCTCAATACCTATACGTATCTGATTAAAGTGGAAAGAAATTTAATTATATTGTATTATAATATAGTGATGAACATACCTGTATTTCAATTATTTTAATTTTATGTTATTATTCCGTTAATTTTTTTTTCATCAATGTACAAACACTATATTTATACAATAAAATGTATTATATATATTAATATGAATTCATGAACTCCTACTCTAATTTGTTCAGTGGATCCATTAGGTTTTCTTCTTGAACAAATTAATAAATATAAATCAAGATAGGTAATATAGTATTATCGACTATATTACATTATTACTGTCAAAACGCATTTATGTTGATCATGTGATATATTTTAACGTGAAATTGATATGATAATTTATATATAAATTGATATATCTCGCTTTCAGTGAATTCAAATTTCAAACGCTAAGACAAGTTAATACAAAATCGTAAAATACATAAGTATAAGACAAATGCAATACGTGAGATATAACAGGTTAGGTAAGATTATAGGAATTTAGAATTTTATAAATTTTAACACCATATGTAAGAACTTTTATACCTACCCATATGGATATTTTTTACCGGCATAGCAGTCTTGTATAGAAAGTAATTATTTAGTGTGTTTTACGATCTTATCATCTTGTCATCATCAAGTTAAAGTCGCCAACAATTCGTGTTATAATATAATATTCTTACACAGTTATTGTACAAACATTATATTACGGATAGTTTTCAGACAAAATCCTTAGAAAATGATAAAAATATTTTTAAAAAAAATGTGATCCAAAATTAAAATCTTTTTGAAATGGATTTTTTCAATGATTTGAAATCATGCCAATTCTGCTATCTTCCTATATAGTTTCTGAAATACTACGGCTACATCACACGCACCTCTCGATTTTTGACTCGGTAGAGATACTTCGTATAATACCTACAGGCTTCAAGGAAATGTGCACTCAGAATGTTTATTTTCAAGAAATGTGGTTTTCGAAATCTCCAATGGTCCTTTCAGCTCAAAAATACCGCAATATGATGTTATCCGGTCTGGATAGATTGTCGTGTTTTCTCTGACATATTTTATTTCCAACTCCCAACATTTCAGCCTTACGATATTTCGTATTCCGGAAGCGGTTTCACATCGCATTTAAAATTTATATACACATAATATTTGATATTATATTATTACCAATACAAACATATTATATAAACACATAGATAATAATATTATAATATATACAAACACATCACATATACATATAAATATTACAATATATATATTATGTACATACAAACAAGCCGTCAATGTATAAAATGGTGTTTCGGAAAACCATCATAATCGCCAAGCACGATCCGCCCGAGTTCTTCTTTTCACACGACGCATACCGATTAAATTTAATATACACGCGCTTGACAGCCCGGTCGACGCGATAATCGCTTGGACCTGTTTGAGACGATTTTACCGACGTCGTCATTATATCGTCGGAGGAACGAATATAATATGCACTAATGGCTGTATACTTAATTATCCTCTTTTTATTTACCAAGGTATTACACGTTGTATGCGTATTTAATACGTGTATATATTATTTAGGTTATTCCAGGTACCCACTATATTATTTTTTGAACATCTCCGCGGTCGTGGGTGCAACGACAAGTATATAATATAAGGGAGTAGGTAGCTGTCAAATTGAACCAACAGTGTTTGACTTTCTCACAGCGTTTAACGCCGAAATTTACAGCGTGGCGTGGGCGCATCATAAAAACCAGTAATTTATATATTACACGCGTAAATAGATGTACGTGTTTGAAATTTCGATCTTAACGAGCGCCGCCACCTCTAATTGAGCGATCTTAAGTTCGTGACACGATTGTAATTTTCACCCTCGGCGCGTGTCTATTTTAGAAACACGTTTTCACCTAGGTACGCTTTAGTTTGTGAGGAAGCTAGTATAATATTCTTTTAAATGGTCAGGTATATAACATAATATAGAAAAACATTATCATGATAATAATACGAATGTCCAATATGCATGTGTATAATACATTCGTGAAGTTAGACCCATATTAAAATATCATTACCAAACCTTCACCAATGTTTTGTAAATTATTTGCAAGTTAATTTTTAAAATTCGCAAGTACACGGGATTTCCATAAAATTTAAAATATGTAGGGGTGGGCCAACTTCACGTAGCCCATCCATGCTGGCCTAGAGCTTGGAAATTGATACCAATCAATAGATTATAATTTGCAAGAATTTGTAAGTCCATTTTTGGAATTTACAAGTTTCCGTGGAATTCACCATGAATTTTTAAAGTTGTGAAGTTGATCCCCCATACATACCATACATTCTTGAGAATACAGAAAAAGTAATTTTACCATTTCCTGGTGTTGAACTCTGGCTGCTTCTGTTGTTCTGTAGGTCTATTGCTTTTTTGAGCGAAGTCACTCTCTCTTAGCAACCTCTCTTGCATAGCTCTATTTGTAATGCCCATAACAATTCGGTCTCGCACCATTTTATCAACATCAGAGAACTCGCATAAGTTTGTAATGCTTTTAAGTTAAATTAAGAAGCTATCGAACAATTGATCTGGTTTTTGAGAACATTTGTAAAATTTGAACCTTTCATATATGAGTTCGAACTATTCGATAGTTTTTATCGAAAAATTAGCATTCGATCATGTAAAACTATTCGAATAGACTATTCAATAGTTTATGACGACTATCGAATACTATTCGATAGTGCCCATCACTATATATGACATTATTTCGAGGTTCACAGTACTCTTTACATTTTCCGATGACTTGATCATGGTCTTCTTGTTCGTCGTCACTATTGAATGTAAACGTGTTAAAATTTCTTATATTTTCTTCCTCAATAAAATTGAGAAACATATAGCCGTCTTAACTCGCGTCTTAGCAGACCCTTTCTGGTTTGCAAATAAGTATATTTTGAATCTCTGGAACTAAGCCTTCCAGTTGTTAGCTTAAAAGCTCATTGGCCCAGGAACCATATATTGTATCAACGCATTTGCCATACTGCACTTCCAGGCAATTATTAAAATATTACAATTTTACACCTGATACCATGTTTTGCATACTATTTAATAAATAAAAAGACGATATTTACTCTTAAGAATGAATTACTTTATTATTTTATATTAAGTACGACATAACCAAAAAAGAACAAGAAGCTTAGGTACAGTTGAAAAAAACACAATCTTTTTATGTACTTATATTATCGAAAGGATATTAAATCATTAAAACTAAAAATACAGTGTAGCTAACAGTATACTCCAAACAAAAGTAATAATAAAAGTACACTTACGTACTTTAAAAATGTTCAGCCTATTTTTCAATTTTTTTGTAAATACCTATTCATAAAAAAAATGTTCATGAAAATTTACATGGTAAATGGATATTTTGATCCGAGGAGGATACTTTTTGATATCCTTACGAAATTTTGATTCGGGATGACATCTTGATCCTTACCATTTATATCAATATACGTGTACAGTGACACGATGTTTAATCAATAGTGATATAGTCAGTGGATAGTGATAGCAGAGCCTTGTTATAAGTAGGAAAGAATGCCCCAGAACACTCTTAAGTCGTATTTAATGAGGGGTGGCTATAAACCACTAACACAAAGTTTGTAATTGTTTATGTTAAATGTTAAATGCTACTAACGAACAGCAAAGATCGCAAATATTTTCCACACTTTTTTCATTGATATAGGTCGTAAATTGGCTGAAAGTAATACAATAAACGATAATTTTATAGATTAAGACGTACCATTCAATGGAAACTCGTATGATAATATTTTTATTGAAAAAGTAACTAGACAAGATGTCTTGCAAACATTGAATACCTAATAAAATGATTGTTAAATTATTAAAAACAATAATTAATTTTATATTAGATCCACTTCTAGATATATATATATATATAATATTAGTATTAAACACTGTATATTTCCTGATAAATTTAAAATAGCTTTAGTAGTTCCACTATATAAAGAAAGGAATCGAACAGAAATAAATAACTATAGACCAATATCAATGATTGGTAACTTAGCTAAACTGTTAGAAAAAATCATCAAACATAGATTAATGAAATAGGTACCTACCTTAAATTTAACAATTTACTTTTAAGCAATCAATTTGGTTTTATACCAGGTCTAAGTATGGAAGACGTGTTAATAAAGTAACTAAGTTTATAAGTAATTCTTTAGACAACGGTGACAAAACTTTATCAATTTTTTTTGACGTAAAAAAAGCATTTGACACAGTTAATCATATTGAATTAATAAAAATTGTACCTAATTTTGGAATAACAAACAAAAGTTTACTTTGGTTTACTAGTTATACCTAGAAAATATAATACAAATTAGTTAATATTAATGGTATATTGGATGAAAAAAAAGTGTTGTCTATGGTGTAGTACCACAGGGAAGTGTGCTTGAACCTATTATTTTTATACTATATATAAATAATGTTTATAATACTGAAATAGATGGTCAGATCGTTACATACACAGACGAAACGTGTCTGCTTTTTTCAGATAGGCCATAGAAATTTGTTCATGATAAAGCAACATATAAATTAAAAAAAGTTGTGCGTATACTAACATACATGAAATTATCATTGAATATTAGTAAGACTTTTTAAATAGTTTTCACTATAAATAGTATGCATATTCCTCTAAATGAATTAACAATTAATTTCTGTGAAAGTAATGAAGGTGTATTAATACAAATATATGCAAAAAAAATTCTAAGAGTTCAAAAGTATCAGATACCTATAAGTGTTACTTTTGATAAACATTTGAGATGGAATCTGCATATTAACTATTTAAAGCACTTGCGTATATCAGTACATCATTTTTTTAAATTCCATTTAATATTACCAAAACCGCATCAGAATATAGTATATATGTTATTTTATCAAGCAGTTTTTCAATAGGGTATAAAGATTTGGGGTCAGGGGCGTCATTTCAGTTTTTTTTTTCGGGTGTGCGGACTTTAAAGCAGGCTAATTTTAACATTTTACCGGGCCATTTTTCTTCACATTTTAATGCATTGGTAGGCCACTTTTAAATTAATAGTAGTTTGCACACTCTGCCCCCCCCCCCAAATGACGACCCTGTTTGGGGTGGCATATCTGAAAATGCAATCGAACCACTACAGCTTCAACAAAATAAAATAATAAGTTTGCCTAGGTAAAAAAAAAAAATTGGTGGGGTCAACAGTATTAAACTATAGTGAATTAAAAGTGTTGCCATTTAAATTAATTTACCAAAAATTTGCAATATTATAGGTAGTAAAAAATATAAACATTTGGTATAATATTAACACAATAGAAACTAAGAGAAAAGACAGAGCATATAATGCCCTTGTAGTCTATACAAATACCTTGTTTGGTCAAAAATGTCTAAACTATCTAGGTCCTACTTGTTTCAATTTCATGTATAATGAATCAAAAGAAAGAATATGTGTAACACCTAAATGTGCGAAAAAAATTATTTATGTATATAAATATGGGCAAACTATAAAATACTAGGGTTACTAATTATTATAAATGTTGTTTTTTATGAATATGTCATTCTTGGTTGTTATTTTTGTTTATATTTATGTTTTGTTTCTGATATTGCATGTATTCTTTTATATTTTACTTTTCTTCTTTAGACTGAAATTAATATGTTTTTATATTATTAAAAAATTATATTATATATATGTAATAACTTGTAATTAAAAAAAAAATATCATTGTATAACTCTTTATCCAACACAAGTATAAGCTTACAGGAGATAGATAAATCATAAGAATTGTATTGTATTTATTTTTTTATGTATGTATAAATTGTATAATACTTAAATAAAAAAATATATATATATTAGAATCTATAGATACTGTAAAAAATGTATCTGTTAAATCTCATAGTAAAATGCATAGTCTGTAAATTCCAAATGCCTATATCGGATGTCCTACGAAAAATCAATGCATTTTTTCGTAATTATACATTTATATCAACAAAATAAAAACGGAAATAAACGGAATATATACAAAATGTGGAAAAAGATAGCAGAGAGTGTTAAGAGAGTAATACCATAGAATAAACAAACATGGTGGTGGGCAAAAGAAGTATAGGAGATTTTTCTAATATCAAAGAAAAAATTACAGTTTAAGAAATGGCAGAAAACTAGAAAGAGGGAGGAATGGGTAGAGTATAAAAGTTTATCTAAAACAGCAAAAAGTGCAGTGAGTAAAGCTAGCTAAATTAGGGAAATATGATAGTTGTATGAGAGGTCAGGAACTAAAGAAGGGGGAAAAGTGTACAGGCTAGCTTAGAAAAGAGAAAAAAATCTAGGGACTTTAGAAATGATTGGTGTATAAAAGATAAGGATAGGAGGGTTTTAACAAAAGAAAAATAAGTGATAAAGAGATGGAAAATATAATTTGAGGGATTATTAAATGAGGAATTTCCGAGAAAGGCAATTGATTGGGTGGTGTGGATTTTGGGTATGGTGGATTTAATGAGGGAAGAGTAAGTGTGGAGCGTTGTGAGAAAAATTAAAAATAAGAAAGCGGTGGAACCGGATGGAGTACCAGTAGAAATATGAAAAGTATTAGGAAGTTTAGATATAAAATGGCTGACAGTTCTTTAATAAGGTACTAATAAAAAGAAAAATTCCAGAAGTGTGAAATAAGAGTTGTGTGGTACCAATATTTAAGGGTAAAAAGATGTACAGGATTGTGGAAATTATACAGGGATAAAACTTATGAGCCACAGTATGAAGATTTGGGAAAAGATCATAGATAAAAGGGTAAGAAGTGAGAAAACCGTTACTAGAAATTAATTTGGGTTTATGGCTAGAAGATCAACAGTGGAGCCAATATTTTGTGTAAGACAGATTATGGAGAAGTACAGAGAAAGAAAAAGGAAATTATGTATGGTATTTATTGATCTAGAGAAGGCTTAGGATAGGTTTCCTGGGGAGATCTTAAAATTAATAAAGATAGGATTACCAAAGGTATATGTGAACATTATTGAAGATATATATGAAGGGACGAGTACAAGACTGAGAAGTTTGTGTGGAGAAACTGAGGATTTTAGAGTCAAAGAAGGAACGCATCATGGTTTGGCTTTAAGTCCTTACTTATTTTACCTGGTAATGGATCACTGAAACACAAAAATATCACGACATAATAAAATAAATGAATAACTATACTTGTCAAAATTTTACTTTTATACACACCTAGAAGATGGATTCATAAATACTATTCGAAGTCGGAATATTCAAAAATAACGTCCAAAAATTATTATTATAACTCAATATAGAATGTAGGCATGGTAAAATGTATATTAAATAATGAATATAAGAATGTATGGACGCGTATGGTATAAACTAGTATACAATAGTATAATATAAATAATAAATAATAACATAAAATACGAGTAGCTACATATTAAGTAGGTAATATAGTACCTATTAAGTAGGCTATAGTGACTATAGTGAGTAGGTATACACTATACACTATACACTATATACAGCATATAAAATACACTTAAAAACGGTACATCTAATTGCTAAGGTACATTAAAATTTTTTTTTTTCAAAATTATAGTTAAATTATAATTTTATTATAGTTATTATTAACACGTGTTTTAGCTATAGTTGCTTAATTTTTCACAAGTCCAAGACAATTCTTTAACTGTTAAATTATACTCAAGTTTCTGATTCTATAGGGCCGTCCCGAAGTAACTTAACTATAAGGGGGGGGGGGTGACGTGTGTGTCTCGAAAATACATTTTTTAAACGTAAATAAGCAAATAAGAAAAAAAAAAAAGTCGTCAACTTATAATAAATACGAATAATTTCTCGAATTACTTAAAAAAAAAAAAAGATTATTGACTTTCTGTTTTTGCCGACTGAACCTTCAAAATTCCAACTGAAACCTTCAAATTCCCGACTGATGTTTTGTTTGGGGGACGACTCGATGCCCCCAAGACCATCTGTTGGGATGGCCCTGTTTGTATATAGACAGCCTAACAGCAATTATAATATTTAATATTAATAAATTGCAGAAGCATATACTTTGAATATATCCTAACACTCTAAAGTTCGAAAGGTAAAAAAATAAAAATTTAATAGAAGTGATGTATAAATAATACTTAATTATGTGAGCGTATGTAATTGATAAAAAAAAACTGTACCTATCTATATATAATATTATAAAATTATGTACATTGTATAATATGGAAAATGATATATGTATGCCAATAACACCATCACATATAGGTAGTTATTTCAATAAAACAAATTAATCGTTAACGAAATCTTTTGTTTTTTTAAATTAATTGTTTTAATTGTTTTAATTAATTAATTAAGGTGAAACTTTAACGAAAAAAAGTTAAACGAGATAGGTACCTATTATATTATAACAATATACACATGGTATATTTTACTATAAAAAACTGTTTTACGAGACAATTTTTTATTTAGGCTCTTAGTCGTAATTATAAAACCAATTTTTTACACAATATTGTAGAACAAATTATCTATATTTTACTGTTTTTTTTTTTTAAATATAAAATCTTAAAAAAGTCATTTATTTTGTAAAAACCATTTTTGGGAGATTCTTACAGATGGCATAACATCAGTTATATTTTTGAAATAAAAAAGAAGAACGACGGTAGAACACAGAAAATATTGTGTAAAACTTTGATTTCTTAACTACAATACTATAGCCATTCAATGTACAGAGAGCATTTTTCTTGTAAAATGATTTTGTTAACAATTATCATGATTACACAACAATAAAAAGTGATACTATTTTTAAATTACTTTTAAAATGTGCTAAAATATTTTTAAAATTATTAGATTTTTATTTTTCATAAATTGATTATATAGTACCCCTTAAAAACTGCATGTATAGCGTCATTTTAATGTAGGTATTATAATAATTTATTTTGCTCGCTTTCCAGTTTCATCTAACTCATAAGTCATTATTTACTGTATTATTATTTACACGCTACTCGACTTATGATTACTATAATGTGAATATTAATTAATAATATAAATTATAATTATTATGAAAATTATTTTAATGGTTAATAATGTGAAATAAATATTAAAACAGATAATGATTATATTATTGATAATAATAGAAGAAACAATTCATTTTAAAGATAACGTGTTAGCTGGTAATACGTAACGTAACTATGAAGTAATTAGGTAGATAAATACCTACTTAAATTTCAATTAGGTATACTATTACAATTTGAAGGGTGCCGTGCAAAAACTCAACAAATCCACTTTATGGGAAACGAAAAAAAATTTTAAAAATTAGGTATTTATGATAAAACCAATGTTGAAAATCATTTAGGTACATGCAATTATGATGAAAAAGTTTAAATTGTTGTTGATTTGATTTTTATAATGTCTACGAAATTGGAGCTTAAAATAACACAATATTTATGGAGTTGTCTGTTTCTTGGCAAGAATTTTTAGTTTTTTTTTTTTTTTATTATGTTCTATATTTTAATAATATTTATTCCAATTTTGTTTTATTTATTAAAATATGATAAAACGCATCATTTTTCAAACATAAGAAAACAACAAATTAAAATGTAAGGGTAATACAACTAATATAATATAATGCAAAATTAATTTCCAATTTTTTTCACAAATTTTCATTTTTTTCCAAATTTTTCTTACACATACCACATATTTTTACAAAGTAAGGGTTTTAAACAATCGATATTTATTTATTATGAAAAATCTTTTATATTATATTATATATATGATAAGAATTTTTGTGCAAGAACAACTCCGGAGTTAAATTGTCTTTGCACAGCACTTTTGAGTTTTGGAACAAGACAAATACATTATAATTTTAAAACGGCTGGTCAGAATTGTCTCGTTGATGCATAGATTTATGCGTCATATTTTTCTTTACAAGAAATCATCATAATCCCATTTTCGAAAAAAATGGATTTGTAGAGTTTTTGCATGGCACCCTATAATTTAACGGTTGGTTAATTATTCGTTTATGTATCTCGTAGCCATAGGCTCAAATTAGTTCAATTTAGTGAGGGGGGGAAGGGTTAAGCCCTGACTACTTACACATTGAATATGCTATCCCTCCGTCTTAAAATATCTTAAAATTTAACACAAAGTTTTAATGGTTTTTATAAATATATTATATCTATATTATAAATTATATAATTATATTATAATTATAAATTATAAATTTGGGGGCTAATTATAATTGGAGAAATAAGCCCCCTATAGCCCCCCTATGATTTGCGCCTATGCTTGTAGCTATGTATCATCTAAGCAATTATAAGTGGCACGTAAGGAGTTGACTATACATACGGGTGACAGACTGTATAAATGCATAATGTACCTATTCGTACCAATGAAAATTGTGGCCTTTGTTATTTTTTCACAATTAATATTTTACTATACACTACAAAGTAACATGAAACACGATCAAATTCACATAGGTAAGTATCGACAAAGTCCAAAAATTGAAAAACAGCCTATTCAAAGTAAGATTCGTCCTGATAACAACTATAAGTACATAAAAAAAAGAATGAATACATTTTTCTGTAATTAGGTAATTTAGTACCTATGAGTCTAGTAATGAACTTATAAGCCTATAGAGAAAGAAATTTAAATTGAATTTAATGTAGAAAGAATTGAAAATATGTACCTAATACACATGTGTATTATATACCTATTTTCGAAATTAAAATTTAATTAATAAAATTTGTTTGAAAATTGTTCGAAAAAAAATTGGACAGGACGGGAGTGGACCCCGCAGGTTTTTAAATTTAGGTAGATGCAAAATAAAACTTATTCATACCTATAGTGGCATAAGTACATACACCCATAGAATGAATAAATTTTTTTTTAAATATGTAATTTAGTACGAGTCTAGTAATGTACTTATAAGGCCATAGAGAACGAAATATAAATTTAATTTAGTGCAGAAAGAATTGAAAATATGTACTTATACACATGTGTATTATGTACTTATTTTTTAAGTTATAATTTAATTAATTTTATATTTAAAAATTGATAGAAAAAAAATTGGACAGGACGGGTGTGGACCCCGCAGGTATTACAATTTAGGTAGATGCAAAAAAAATTTATTCATACCTATAGTAGTATAAGTACATACACCAAAAGTATGAATATAATTTTTCTGTAATTAGCTAAATTAATATGAGTCTAGTAATGAACTTAAAAAAGCCATAGAGATAGAAATTTAAATTGAATTTAATGCAGAAAGAATTCAAAATATATACCTAATAAACATGTGTATTATATACCTATTTTTTAAATTAAAATTTAATTTAGAAATTTTATGTTTGAAAATTGTTCGAAAAAAAATTGGACAGGACGGGTGTGGACCCCGCAGGTTTTTAAATTTAGGTGATGCAAAAAAAAACTTATTCATACCTATAGTAGTATAAGTACATACACCAAAAGGATGAATACATTTTTCTGTTGTTAGGTAATTTAGTATGAGTCTAGTAATAAACTTATAAGGCCATAGAGAACGAAACTTAAATTAAATTTAGTGCAGAAAAAATTGAAAATATGTACCTAATACACATATGTATTATGTACTTATTTTTGAATTTAAAATTGAATTAATGTTATATTTGAAAATTGTTAAAAAAAATGGGACAGGACGGGTGTGGACCCCGCACTTTTTTTAATTTAGGTTTATGCAATAAAAATTAATGCATACCTATAGTGGTATCAGTACATATACCAAAAGAATGAATACATTTTTCGGTAATCAGGTAATTTAGTTTGAGTCTAGTAATGAACTTATAAGGCCATAGAAAACTAAATTTAAATTGAATTTAATGAAGAAAGAATTGAAAATTTGTACTTAATACACATGTGTATTATATACCTAATTTTTAAATTAAAATTTAATTTAGATATTGTAAGAAGAAAGTATAAATAGAAGTTGAAATTTATTCAATATTTTTTTGGTATAAGCACCTCTACTTATGGCTATACTACCTATGACACTACTTCCTACGACTATACTACTAATTAATATACTAACTATGACTATACTTCTTATGACTACTATCTATGACTAATTATACATATGTCTATAACACAAAATAAAAAG